>KZ345186.1:213679-229428 GCA_002352805.1 Teladorsagia circumcincta
TGAAGACGATTGCTCAAAGTTGACTTCTCGACAATTGCGACATGTTTTATAGCAGAAGGGCACGGGGACCTATTCAAATAGGGCTAGCGGTAATTCTGAGATTGTTCTAGAATATGGTGAAGTCATGGGAGTGGCAAAGGTTCTCGTACCGAAACGACGATCCATGTAAATTTGTGTCTTAAGATTTTCGCACCAACCTAATAATTGCTGCAAATTTGGAGACGTGCCAGTGACTTTCAAAAGAGAAATGAAAAACCGTTTGTTCATAAATTTTTGCCACTACTGTATGTGGTTGGGTTTCATAGGTCAACGTTACTCGGCAGTGAGAGTTTTCGGAAAATTTGCGTTGGTCTAAAGTTCTGTACACCAGTGTGCAATACCTTCCTGGTCCCTCTCATTATGCAGCACGACCTTCTGGCAATGAGTCCCTACTAATTATAAAGCGCTATATCTGTCTTTGTGTTTGTCCGTGTGTGTCACGAAATTCATAGTACGCGAAATACGGGACATGATGATTGATGGTGATTGAAGGTCATAACTATAATAGGGGATGGCTTCGTAGATGAACCCATTTTATTTTCAATCCAGTCTCAGAAGAAGCAGTGCGTATTGGATGGCTGGACTGTTTGGATTTCAAAAATGGTTGACTTCCATTAGTGTCGAATGCTCATCGATGAGCACTTTTGCCCATTACAACACTACTAGCAACAGTACAATTCGACCGCTATACTGGCCGAATTCAATACATAAGTGGATGTCTGCAGCATCATGGTAAGTACCAAATCAGCACCGCAGGCTGTCATACCCATCACAACATGGATTACATTTGACTGAGGACCCAGCGATAAACCTATCTCAAAGATCTCAAAGAGGCATCCCACTCTGGAATAGCTGGGAACCTAAGTTCCACAGGTTTCCTGAAGACTACCGTGCAGTGGGCGCGATAGTGTGCGGAGCAAAACTGCTACTTTGATAAATCGTGAAGTCGATGGCTGGTTTGGGTCAGCACACACTGCTACGTGATTGAAGTATTTGCAAACAATGATATCCCTTCATTATTCGGTGCAAATAGACTATTGCCCTTGTATGCTCCGAGTATTTCGATTTGATTTCCAAAGCTAACGTGGATGTTCATAGTACAGTTGCGAACATTTTCCACCAGATGAAAATGGAGGTGTCCGTTTGCACTGATTTCAGTTTAAGCTTATTTTTGCTTGAGGTTATGTCAACATAGCTTCTCCATTACTCACCTTCAAATTTTTGATGACCATCTGTTCCTTTGCCCCCATATAATCTGTTCAAAATGTGTTTGTTTGAGTATATGTAGAAAACCTTTATCAAATTCTATACAGCCTGATGTTCACATGTTCAAAGCAGTGTAATTTTAGGTATGCCAATAATTTCGTGCTCCAACTTGTTCTGAAATCTCTCGCGGAAAAAGACGAGGTAAGCTGACGACATTCAATTATTTGCTTCGGCAAAACACCCCAGATCGAATTTCTGGGTTCACAGCCGGCGATAACGGGTGCCCAGTTGACCAGAAATGACAAAAAAGCAAAGAAAACCATTGATGCTATCAACAAGTATGCCCTCTCATCCGGCCCGCCTTCTCCCCTTTAAAATAGGAGAGAAGGCAGACCTGATGAGTTGCGCGAACTTGCTCGCTACATGGCTTGATCAATCCGCGCATTCTTGAATTAGCCGTAATAACGCTGGCTATCGCGGGTGTGCGCAAGGTTTCTCGTCGAAATGCTGAGATAAGTCGCTGAATGCTTACTGAGTGAGATCTTAGCGCCATTGTCACGCACTTTCGAGCTGCGACCAAGGCAGATCTGTGTTGATGAATTCTTCGAGACAACTTTCGATGCGAAGTTGCTTTGACACACTGTCGGCAGCCGACGCATCAATCAGGCCGCATGGGACGTTCCTACATTAAAGTGAACAGAACAACCTTCAGACTTATCGAATATTCTTTAATTTAGCCGAAATGCTTTGCAGAATTTCCAATCTGATTCACCAATGGTTCCTTTGTTTCGATGAATACTAATGTGAAAAATTCATGTAGAAGCAAAAACATAGCTCAATGGACGGATACGTAAATGTTCCAATGAGGCAACCAGGGCTCAAACACTCGAAAAGTTACTCGTAGCTTCTGTTAGTAGCTTTTTTCTTTATTGCCACTACATGTCTTTTTGAGCAAAATTCTTAGATCTGAGAGTATTCCATGTTTTGGCCGTCGCTAAAACTACTCTGTGCTATTCACATTCTGTGCATACAAAACAAAAAATCATTGCATGTTAGATGAGGGTGTCAGTGTCCTCTTCCACGTGGCCGAAAAGCCAAAACACGTACTGTCATCGATGAGTTAGTAATAATTTTGAGCAACAATTTTTGGATTAGTAGCATCTATAAATGTTTCACAGGTGGTTCGAGCAATTTCTGAAGAATTTCCTAAGTCGACTCTTATGACAACACAGAAAGATGTGGTGAACTTAAAGTGGCACGTGAGTTGTTTCTGAGCATTATTTCGTTGCCCATTTAAAATTTGAGGAAATTGAGGATCATCGCTATGCTGAGGCAAGCGCCAGTAACCCCTCCTTTCGTCCCCTTCGCGCACAAAAGTCATCCAATGAATCCTCCTGGCTCGAGGAACCCGCACTACGTTACTTTCGTTCATTAAACATATTGGTTCAATGGTAATCACAAAATCGCACAACGTGCTCGGCCTACACAATCTTCGATTTTTCTGTGGAAACGGGAAAGTTCCTAATCTTCCACCGGTGCGTAGTGCAAAACTCCGGAATTTCCCCTGCACTTGTATAGGGTAACTCCAACAGCGCGTTGAATGACCTCGACCACATGCTTGTTTTGTCTGCTCAGGAAGCATGACTCTGAGCAAAAGGTCAAGGCAGAAGGGACTGCAGAATTGAAGCGATGAGGACGGGACCAATTTTGTTTCACTTCTTTTCTGCTCCTTAGACATTCTTAGTACTCCCTCCCGTCACAACTCCCTCGATATTCTTTGCGACATGCCGCTCTTATCCTCCTGCTCAACTCTAGGTTGTTCATCATGATTTTCCACTATCATTTCAATAAATACAATGAATACATCACAACGTTGCTCATACCGTCATGGACCTCAAAGTTTATTTCAAACCTTCTTTGGGATCGAAATGATGGAGACCTGAGCTGTGGGAGGGCGAAGGCCGAGTGCCAACCGAAGGTCCGCTTATTGTTGGCGTTCCATATCAGTGTGATGTCATAATTGTGATAACACACCACATCCCTTATATGAAGCACACTGAGCACGCTTCCAACCATCTACGATATTTCCCTAGCAGCCAGAAGGGAAACGTATAGAAAGACGGGGTGGAGAGAAAACAACCGCTAACAAACCTGAGCTTGAATTCAGTGTTTAGGACCAATTTAACATAATGTGGTGATTGTGATAACTCCTCATTAAGAATAACATCCTTTCGCATCCCCGTTAGCTCCACGATGTAATGACTTCGTAAGTAGAGGTCACTAATGACGTGTGGATGTTAATATAGTGATTGAGAGTGTTATAACCATGCCATCAACAATGTTTGTGCCGTAAAACCTGCAAGCTTCTCAGTTTCGTTAGCGGCTGTTTACTTCATTTGTTACCTTAATACGTCGCCAGTTTTGTTTCCTACAATTGCTTTGATCTCTCCTTATCTGCGGTGGGCGAATGCTTACGCATGCGGGCAGGGTCTGAACGTCTATTTTTTTCTCTCATTCTTTGAGCTTATACACAAAATTTCAGCTCGCTAGAGAAGAAAAGGTCAAATTTTCTGAGGTTTTCAAGAGAGTTCAAGACCTGGCGTCAAGATTATCCGTCCGTGATTGTTGCCTCACACAAGCTTCACTTGAAGATGCCTTCATAATACTCAATGAAAAATATGGAAAAGATTTACCTTAAACTTCTTAATTAATTAAATTTTTTGCGGACCTAATAAACTTTTAATAGTTTAAAATCACTGCTTACTAGAAATCAGCTTTACAGAACCATTTCGAGAAACTCTACGCAGTAGGTCGATGCATAAACATAGTGTTTCATTCAGTACAAACACTGTGAAGTTTTATTCCCTTCCTTCATCCAACCTATCCACAGCTTTTTATCAACGTGTGATTTTTCACATGTGGTGTCCAGAGCGTGATGTCGTCCTACGCTTAATGAGTGCTCTTTGAGTCAAACTCACTTTTAAACGCATTCCATATCGCTGAGCGGTTCTCTGACCGCAACTACAGAGCTCGCCAAGACACACAGCACACTCTAGTTGAGCAGGAATATGATACCCATGCATAGCTCGGATGTGGACCGGTGGCGTAGTGGGGGCTGTGTCGTTCGCAAGGGTAATGGTATTAGTACTTAATGCGGCGAGACTTTGCTCTCTTTCAAACGAATGCTCAATGCGTTTGTGAACTAATTTTTCACGTTCGGGAACTCTTAATCTTGACGGAGATTGCTGCTCGCAACGAAATTGGACCGTTTCGGATGACTCAATCGTAGATTCTCGTGATTCTACTTTCTTATGCACACCAAGCAAGTTTGAACCTTGAATTTGCTCAAAATCTGTTAACAGGGTTAGATGGTTTGTTGAGGAAGAGTTTGGTAGCATTTGGCATTAAACCCCGTCTTCTTCCTCTCCAGGGGAACTATTGCATGGGGTGGCAAAATAGTTCCATGACGCACTCACTTGGCATTTTTAGATCAAGCTAGTGAGATATTCTGTCCAGGAGCTCTAACTACACATAGAATCACACTGTTCGGGGAATTTTGATTGTCATTCACTTCGAAAAGCGGTGGAACGCGGCAGGCTTGGGCAGCAGCGGTCAGTGCCTGCCCTGTCGGCGCAGCGCTAGATATGAAGTTTTCCCTCGTTGTGGCGGCCCGCTATGCCCTTATGTATGACGTTTCAACGATCAGAATCTTCTTGCCCACAAAGTTGAACTCATGAGTGCCTTGCCCACAAAGTTGAACTTATGAGTGCTGTAGAAGGCGCCAGCCTCTAATGAGTATCACTACCCACGGTTGTCCCCAAAGTCAGAATATTTGCGAAAAATCTTTGAAAAACGGCAATCTACTCAATACCAACGTGTTACGAAAAAAATGCAAAGAAAACTGAGCGAGCGGTTTCGATCCCCTAACCTCGGTTCTGCAAATCCGCATCTATAACACTTAAACTTTGATACTACTCGTAAGAGCTTTTGTTACATCCACAGCATCGTCCATTAGAGATGGAGGACAAATCGGGAATCAGCCTCCAAAGACACGTCAGGCGGTATACATCACATTTTGAACGGCCACTTCGACCTACCATGCTTCCCTTGTTATAAAAACACATTGTAGCATTTGAACCCCTTAAAGAGTTCTTACCCCATGCAAAAAGTCTCCAGTCGTTTCCAGCTTTTATGGAAATCAAGCAATAGCAACCAGCGAAACGCTTTTCGCGCCTGGTCATCCACTTTCTGGTAACCTGTATTGAACACCATCTGAATACAAACGAAATGTTGGGTCACTCGAACATGAAGAGGTTTTATTCGAATAAGTGGTCAGCAGAGAACATAGAAGCCTGATACTAAGTGTTGGGTAATGTGAAACTGTCATTCTCGACGGATCGGTCGTAGCGTCCAGGAAACCCTGAACAACAGCAACTTTCTTTTTTACCAAGTACAGTGCGTACCAAAAGTATGTGGACACCCTAAAATCGATTCTCAGGGTCGGCGAAAGACCTTCTCTGCCAAGGAATCTCTATCATTCAACTGCCCGTGGTTGATAACCTACAATGACAACATGGGTGACAAACGATTCCATTCTAGTTTAGCAAAGTGACTTTGATAGAAAAATTTTTCTTTGTATCAATCGACCACGGGGAGTTGAATGGTGAAGGTTCCACGGCAGAGAAAGTCTTTAGCTAATCCCTGAGAAGTGATTTTAGGGTGTCCACATACTTTTGGTACGCACTGTATATAATAGATGCTCGAGATGTCCAAAAATCGAAAGATTGTCGCAACGCTTGCCAATGAGTCGGGCCTTCCTTTGACTGAAATAGGTGAGGTCTCATGGCTGCATTTGGAGAAATGCGGCGGTAAGTAGAAGTCTTAATTCCGTTTAATCAAAATATATGTGAGAAATAGTACCGGGCTGCTCAATCGTAAGAGGCTCATCTCAAGAGTCCACCGCCATGATAATTCTACGTGACCTCTCACGATTTGGCCAGCGGTTGCAGCGATGCTACGGGTCTTGCGGGCAAATAAGGCGAAGGTCTAATATCTGTGCTTCGTTATTTGACACGAACACCTGATTTCATCCATCCTTTTTTTTGCAGGCTAGATAATATGAGCGCTTTCCACCTCCCTTCCCCCCCCCCAACCACAACTCGCACTCCTTCTCCCCTCTTCGGGATCTGACACCAAATCTTCATCATAGCATTTGAAAACGCTGTATCATGCGTAAGCTGGGCTAGCACACATGGGATTCCTGCTGCCAACGTCCCTCATATTGAGGCATTATTTGAGAATTATGCCGTGATTAAAGTCGCTACTAGTTCTTTTGTATCCTGAATGTTTCCTTCCATGGCTATGTAAAGTAAATTGGTATTCACGGTAGCTGGATGTGGCGGCTTTGAAACAAAACCAAGCTGAGGGCCATAGCTGTTCTACCTTCTTTGGTGGTTTTCACATGTTCGAATGGGAGGACCTATCAATCAAGGCTTTCGCAATGCACGCTAGACTTTTATTGTACACGTAGTCGACGTTGTGAAGCGATTTTTGCTCTATGGCTCGTTTTATATTACCGTTTGAAGAAGATCGAGAAGGGAACAGTTTTTCTAAAGTTTTTAGGAATTCTCGTGCCATCTTGTCGGGGGTAATTATTGTAAGTACACTCCACATTTTCATTTCGGCGCAATGTGGCTAAAGAAGGGAGGTCATCACGTGATACCCTGCTATAAGGATGGCCCCTCACGCAGAAAAGAACGCAAAGCCAAAATAAAATAAAGGTTTAACTCGGGTTCGGGGAGCCACGCGGCGGCGCGACACTCTGCTCGCCTGGCATGTTCGCGTACTTCGGAAATCAGAGAGCCAGTGAGAATGTAGACAGTCTGAGAGGGGAAGGGGGGGTTGACAAACGCAAAAAGCTTGAAAAGCTGAAATAATCACATCCTCGCTCTATACGCTTCGCGCGAGCAGCCGCGCCGCTGCGCGCCTCCTCCCACTCAACTTGAGTTTCACCAAAATGAAACATGTATCAAATTAGCGAAGACATACGTGATAATCCTAAGGTGGGATGCTCGACGAAAATAAGTCGCATAATTGGGTATTGGCATCGCTACGCTTCACTCTTGCTTTTCGCCCGTCCGTTTCTCACAAACCTCAAACCTTCGGGTAAAATTCTTACAGCGGACGTTTAGTTTACGCGCTCTCCGATTTTCCAGACCATGCTTATAGACATCTCAATGTTTATTTTATTATATTTCGCCTCCACATAGGCGGGCACCTTTGAATAGGGCCTATTATCGCTCGAGAATACGGAAACACTCAATATCAAGACTAAGTCATCGGAAGTGGAAGGATTCCGGTGTGCGAAAGCAATTTTTGTATTCCCCGAAGTCTGTCCCTGTTACCTAGGCTCAGTCCTAGAAACCTTTTTACAGAGTGGCCTCTCCAGATTCACATTGCGCCGCCATTCCACTCGAGATTTTGCAGCGGGTATCGTGGTTTAATGGTGCTAAATTGATAGCATGAAAATGATCCCCATTGAAAACGAAAAAGCATTACTCGTTTTAGTTGCGATTCTTTTTCAATGGAATGGCAAAAATGGGATATTTGGCTACCAGCTTGGCACCGCACGCCACTGCGTGCATGATGAGGAAGGCGTAAGCGAAATTCAGCTGATGAAAGAGCGTTACGTCTCACCGCTATGCAATACGTTTCCCCGTAAAATGCCTCGGCTGTCTTCCATAGATTGCGTTCATTTGTGCTGAAGCTCGTATCTGATACGCGCGGTAGACGGCGGAGGTAAAGAGCATGTAAACAACAGCCATGCATTGAGTGTCAGGACAATTTAGCGGTCGCATAATAGCTGCTGATGATGTTGCTGTAGAAATACCCAGTATTTGTTTTTTATTATTTTGAAGGTCCACCATACAGTCTCAGGAGCTTCGGGAGTGTAGCGTTCGAGTGGGGCTTGGTGCTTATGATAGCATCGCAAATGAAACTATCGAAAAATGCGTAACCTAAAATTTGATCTGGATGACCCTCCATGTCCTTACGCTATTTTTACTATCAGCCCTAATCAGCCGTTATCACTTTTTGTCCCCCACCGAACATGTTCCCGTTCCACCCTCAACATCACTTGTCAGAACCATCGTCTCACCGCTGCAGGGACACCCGCTGTAAATTTCGCGAAATTGGCGTTTTGGCGCCTCTTATCAGCTCTTATCAGTTGTCATCACTTTTTGTGCCCACCAAACATGTTCCCGTTCCACCCTCCACATCATTTGCCAGAACCAACGTCTCACCGCTACCGGAACACCCGCTGTGAATTTCGCCAAATTCGCGTTTTGGCGCCTCTTATCAACTCTTATCATCCGATATCACTTTTTATCCCCCACCAAACATGCTCCCGTCCCACCCCCTATATCATATCTTGAATTCAGCCCCTGGCGATCGCTGGGACACCCGCTGTGAATTTCGCAAAATTCGCGTTTTGGCGCCTCTTATCAGCTCTTATCATCCGATATCACTTTTTGTCCCCCACCAAACATGCTCCCGTCCCACCCCCTATATCATATCTTAAATCCAGCCCCTGGAGATCGCTGGTACCCGAGCTATGAATTTCCGGTCAAACTCTCACACACACACACACACCGACAGACCCACTTAGCCGCTTACATATAGTAGGATAGCTCTATAGCCAAGCTGTTCCAGTGTAAAACCATCGAAAACTGAAGATGAAGATCCACATCTAGTTCAGTTCTTATCTTCCAAATCGACGAATGTTAATGCTCACAAGTGGCACTCAGATGAATGATCTGTAGCTAACACAATTACGCGAAAACGTGACAGACTCTTCGAGGTCGACTACATACACATTACGATTTCGATGAGCATTCCAGAAGCCTTTGTCGTCAAGTAAAATGTGTAGTGCGTGCGCGCAGATAAGGCATTCCATTTCACACGCCTTACGGATTGCGATAGCCTTAGCCTGACCGCTAAGATACATCGCATGCACGAGGCAGGTCCCTCAAAAAACGGATAACGGCAATTATTTGGAAGTTTCCTGACGGGGCTCCATGGAAGATTATCACACGATACCAGAAAACATTGTCTCCGTGATAGACCTGGAAAAGGGAGAAAGGCTAGCCATTCAGCAGGAAGGCTGATTGAAATATTCCGTTCTCAAATTGACCGCACCCACGACGCCCCTTCAAAAGATGACAAAGGAGTTGAAGAATTGGTTGTTGAAGGTACAGATGGCCAGTGAAGAACTTTATAGCTATCCCTATCGTATGCAGGAGTGGCAGCCCACTTCCAGTACTAACAAGCAGCAGAGTCAGAAATTGCAGAAGGTTGTCCACCCGCCTCGGTGACGAACGCACCTCGCCATCATTATTTCTGTAGAAGAAATTTCATGGCTGTGCGTATTGGCAATAGCCAGAACGATTGCATTCTAACTATGAGTGTAGGGTATGCTATTTCACGAGTGAGGTTCGCTTGCAAATCACCGAGCTCGGTCCCAATTTGCTGAAGGAGTACCACATATGGTGGTGAGAGGCAGGCCGTCAGTTTCTCGTCGATTTCAGCAAAATCTCAACAAAGTTAGACTTCAGAGGTGAACGTAAAGAAGGCTTGGCACGAGTCCACCGTGTAAGTAACCCGAGGTGCTTCCAGCAGTAAAGTGCTCTAGTCCCATGGCTAAGTCCATCTAGGAGTGGTGAGGGGTTCAGTTGCCAGGCTTCACGAGCATCGCGAATGACTACTATTTTCACCAGGTTCGCGTCCACCCCACCTCTCGTTTGCCCGTTGAGTGAAAGTAAGGTGTATCGGGTTTTTCACCTTAGTTAGGGTCAGTAGAAGTAACATAAAAGGAAGCCTGAGAAGAAATAGGAGGATAATACCATCCTGCAATGTGCCTGAAGCCCAAGAAGCGACTTCAAGCTTGCATTCGTCGCATTGGGGTGCATTCTGAAACCAGATTGGTCCACAGTGTTGCACATGATGCAGATGAACTTATACATAATTTCACTCAACAGTTTCTGTCCAAAAGCATCAAAAGCAAAAGTCCTAGACGATTTTCTTCGTTCTGTACGATAGACTCTCAGGAAACAATCACAAATGTGTCATTTCCGTAGACGGATATCTCCTAACGAGGGTCCAGTGCCTTACAAAGTGAGCTGCTGGAGCTGCAGAGTTTTTTCTTGGCACCTCTTGTCTAGCTTCTCTCATCTGTTGCGTCTTGTTGTCACTCACCTCACACTCTCCTCTCTCCTGGTCTCTCACTGCCTAAGCACAGCTGATTACGAAGGTGGGCGAGCCTTCAACCTGAGCACACTGGACTGATTCTTTTTTTCCTTCTTTACTGTCGCCCCATTTCGCACCAACATATCCGTACTCCTGTGCAAGAACCACACCAATTCGACCCTGGAGCGTGATTTCAGAAGCAAAAATAGAAATTCATTCATTCATTTATTTATTAAATACTCGTGTGAGTGCCACTGTTGTCAAGCACCAGACCAAAGGCAGAAGCAAGGGGAGCTAAATCAAAAAGGGAAGTAGTAATGAAAAGCCGAGGCTTTGGACGGTCCCCTCAACTTGGTTGAGAGGATCGTCCGAAGCTTTGGCTATGCCGGCAAACATGAATGATGGTAGAACTTTTCTCAATATAGTTTTGCCAGCGCTTTGCGACTGCGTAGCTGCGTGAAGTAGACTAACAGGTCTGTATCCACACCAGTTGGCCATGGTGCCCATAATTGTGGAATGGATAATGGAACAGGTTGGAACTTTGGCACCAGGTATGCCAAGCTCCCACGTGGAACCGACCTGCCGGATACAAGCATGATTCGAAGGAACTGATGGCTACAAGTGTGCAAGCATCACAAAGCGACAGGCATCACAAGGAAGATAGCTGATATAGTAATCAGAAAGAAGCTGTGGACTGCCACTCACAACTTCGCACGTGGAAATCAAATGACATAAACGAGTGAGTTACTGCAACACAAACAGACGATCGCATTCCAGTTAGATACGAGCTGTAGAAGCCTAAGAGGAGGAAACAACAGAAAAGTAGAGAAACAGCGTAGTTCCTAGATTTGGACAAAAAAGATGACAGAAAGAAAGCTCGACGGGAGCAGTGAAAAAAAAACTACACAGAAGTGAAGATAACCGTCAGCGAAGATGGAGAAGCAGAGAAACACAGCAAGCATACGGGACAGCACCTCACCGTACCACGGCAGAGTCTGAATATCGATGAAGAAAAATCCTAGGATCACCTAGAATTTGAAGAATTTTAGATCACTGTTGCATGCCTAACAACTGAAGAACATTGACAGCCTTCAATTAGCACTGAAACTCTTATCAGTTCTTGCCCGAAGCACTTCAAGTGGCAGTTTGTAGAGCCATCTAGAGGGGCGAAGGAAGAATGTGTTGAAAGTTGAGAAGTAAATCACTCTGCGTATATTCCTACTATGTAAAACAAGGCTACTGCTCTTCACATTGCACGGCCGGAATACCTAGTATTTGCTTTCTCTGAGATTCACTTCATCACGTAGAACGCGAAAGCAGAAAGTGGGGAATTAAATAACCCGTCGTTGCTCAAGACTCATAAGACTGAGCAGTCTTAACCGTTCTTCGTAAGGAGGAGTCAGATGCCGTTCAGTACCAGGAAACATTCTGAGGAATACGATTTTAGTAAAAGTCTGCTGGACTCTCTCCGGTTCGCGGATATTTTTTTCAATGTGAGGCTCCACACTTGTGAATTGTACTCTAGAAGCGGGAGATTATAAGAATTGTATAAGCGTACCAGTATTCTACGGTCTTTACTCTGGACGTTGCGTAGAAGTAGAAACAACGCAGAGAAAGCCTTATCGGCCAGGTGGGGTGAGGTGTAAGTCGAAAATGACTCCGAAATCCTCCACAAAAGTACAATTCACCAGCGTCGTGCCCTTGATTCCATAGTTCATGGGACAGCCGCTATCAATGTGCATCACAGAGCAATTGCTGAGGTTACCTGTTAGCGCCCGGTGGGTCGCCCACTCCATAACCCTCTCAATCGATTGCCTAGCCAACCGAACTTCTAGTCGAGTCGTAGGGTCATATGTTGCATAAATTTTAATATCGCCTGCGTATATCAATACCTTGACATAATCCGAGGTCCTGATATAAGAAGGAAGGTCAATAGTATATATGAGGAAGACAGTAGTGACAAAACCCTGCCTTGACCAGGGTCAAGCGAGATCTTCTTCTTATTCTTTAGCGTTAGTCCCACCCGGTGGCGGGGTCCGCTTTTCCGGTGTGTTGACGCCACTATTCCCGATTCTGAGCCTGGTCGGGACGAAGGCTAACTACTTTCAAGTCCTCGTGCAACGTATTGAGCCACCGTTGCTTCGGGCGTCCTCTTAGCCGCTTTCCTAGCACGGTGAAGTCTAGACCGAGTTTACGTACACTGTCATCATCAGAGCGAAGGACGTCACCGTACCACCTCAGGCGAGCTTCGCGCATCTTATCAGCAATGGGAGCCACAACGAACCACTCCCTGATGGTATCGTTGCGAATGTGGTCCAAACGCGTGACCCCGGCAGTCCAGCATAGCATTTTGGTCTCCATTACGTTGAGACGAGCCTCAATTTTTTTAGTCGCGGGCCAGCACTCTGCTCCGTAAATGGCGACTGGTCGAACAACGTTTTTGTAGATGCTAGATTTTAGCCGCTCTGGTATCTTCTTGTCGCAGAGAACGCCAGTCATTGAGCGCCATTTACACCAAGCTGCACTCACACGGGAGCTCACTTCAGAGGTCAGACTGCTGTCGGACGCTATTGTAGATCCGAGATACTTGAAGATCGTCGGGCGGTGAGCTCAGTCCCGTTGATCTTGATAGAACCAAACTCATTCGATTTAGTTGTCGAGTACTCGGTTTTCTTGACGTTTAGTCTGAGTCCGAACATCGCCAGACGATCAGTCCAAGCCTGTACTTGCTGCACGAAAAGCTGTTTATCTTCGCAGGCGATCATCACATCGTCAGCGTACAGAGGCGTCCACGGAACGGGCTTCTGAAGGGCATCCATAACAATAAACAAGAGTGGGGAAAGCGCAGAACCTTGGTGTACTCCGACAGAGATGACGAATTCCATCGAAGTACCTATTACCGTTTGGACTCTACTCTTTGGGTTCGAATAAAGTATTCGCGCCCACTCAATGAGCTCTTCGGCAGCGTCGTGCTGTCGTAAGGCATACCATATAACTTCTCGAGAGACGCGATCGAAAGCATTCCCCAGGACCGGGGAGGCAAGGTGCACGGTTTTTCCCTTTTCGCGATGTCTTTCTAGCAGAAGGCGAGCGGCATGTATCGCATTGACGGTGCCGCAGCCTGCCACGAATCCGCACTGATTGATGGAGAGCTGTACGATATAACCAATACGGCTGTCCACAAATCGCTCGAAGATCTTCATGCTGTGCGAGAGCAGGCGGATTGGACGGTAGCTCGTGCAGTCGGCAGGGCTGCCCTTCTTCTTCCAAATCGGAATCGTCGTGCTCTACTGCCAGCTCTCAGGCATCGTCCTCTCGGCTACGATCTGGTTGAAGAACTTGGTCAACCATTCAGCACAAGACCAGCATTTTGACTTCCATATGTCGACCGCCAAATCATCGGGGCCTGTTGCTTTTCCTAACTTCATCTTCTTCAAAGCCCTTTCCAATTCCTCCACAGTTATTTTCTGCACAGGACCGTGTACTACTGGCGGGACATAGGGGACAGCTGGATGAGCGAATTCCACTGCTGAGATGTTCTCAAAGTAGTCGTGCCACTCCTTTTCTGCTTCCTTGCGGTCCATCAGGAGGTGGCCATTCTCGTCGTTGATGCCGAAGAATGAGGGACGATGGTGAGATTATGTGAGTTTGCGTACTCAAGAATCCGTTCGCCATCGGTATTACGTGACCCATATCCAACCCCAAAATGTCATGAGTAAGCGTCTTTCGTTGCACCTACGTGACCATTAAGGTCACCTGCGACAATGACAGCTTCTTGTGACGGTACATCTGCTGTCTTTTCGTCCAGCAGGGTCCAGAACTCGTCTTTGGCTCGATCGAAGCAGCCAGTCTGCAGAGCATATGCAGAGAAGAGATGTTATCGTTGGTTCTCGACTGCCACAACGATTTTCGTCAAACGGTCATCGAAGCGTTCATCGCTTACAATCGAGTCACGGGAGCGGTCAGAAACAATTATTCCGACTCCTTTAGTTGTTTTAGGGCCGCCACAAAGAACGGCTTTGGAGCCGCGACCAATAGCAGGACCACCTCGTTTCCTGCACGGCACATAAATCAACTCTTCGGCGCTCTAGAGCTTCTGTTAACTCGTACGAGCGGCTCATTAACGTGCCAACATTTAATGTCGCAACGCGAGTCTTACATACATACGTTGCGGGGCTTTTGGACTAGCTTAGTTGCCCCCCGATGCCGTCCTTGCATCGGAGACCCTCGCATACTTTTCACACTCGCCGGGCTTTGCGAGTGCGCGTCGGCTCCCGCGGACGCCGTAGCATTATCTCGGAAATCACATGACGTCATTAACCATAAAGATGTGACGTGGATATTCGTAGGCCGGCCTGTCACGAGGGCTTGTCACCTGCACTCGAATGTCCGCGATCAGCTCAGCACACAAAAGTGAGCAGTTCCCAGTGGCACCACTTGGAGCAGTGGACCCCACTACCAGGTTCAAGCGTGATGTTGAGGAAAATTTCGAAACACGACGCCCCTCCTCCCTTCCCACCGCGGCCCAAGTCCAAGAAAGACTCTATCGACAAGCAGAGTATGAAAACGTTGTTTGACCCTCACCAAAAACTTTCCTGAAAAAAAGCTCTTCTCTCTCACCCTCCACCATGAAGGTTCTCACCAAAGTAAAAGTCGAAGAAAGAATGTTTACAGTCAATCCTATGAAGAAACAGGAGAAAAAAAAGCAAGAAGAAACTACCAACTAGACATGTAAAAGCTATAAACCGGCTGCGAACTGACTGATTCTAGAGTTGGCGGTGGGGCAGCTTATCTACTACCAGATTGGTCCCCGGTCAACCGCCGGAACCCTGCTTCCCTGCTTTACCCTTTTGCTGTACTCCTTCCCACTTGTGACACCAAAATCCCGTAGAGGGGATGCTTGTGCACAGAAAGTGTATTATATAGTAGAAAGAGTCAACACAGTCATGACATAATGTAAAAAGACATCTTAGTATTTACTTATTCCTTGGACCTTTTAAGAATTGGTTTACCTTCTCTTCTCTTCATCTTACTCCTTCTCTTCCTTTCACTACCCCCGGCTGCTACTGCAGCATCGTGTGGAATGAATGAGGGCGCCTTCAGTAGTTGTTGAGGAAATATCACAATCACACCGTTGCAAAACACTGACAGCGCAAGTCCTGCGAGCTATCCAGATCTGTTAGCGGCTTTTTTATCCCATGAGCCCCCTTATCACTTCATTCATTTTGCGGACGGACATACATACATACATACATACATAC
>KZ345187.1:90144-100801 GCA_002352805.1 Teladorsagia circumcincta
CCCTGCGGAAGTATGTTTTCCTTGTGAGGTTCACCTTATGAGACAAAGCGGCATACATAGCTGCCGCGGCGGCGGTGCCCGCGAAACTGCTAATGTCCCAGGCGGCGGAAAAAGCCAAAACGCGCTATGTCGTCAACGTGTTAATAGTTGTGCACTGAGCTAATCTTACCCCTTACCTTTGTATTTACTCAGAGATTTTTTATCCGAAAACGCACGATCTCTGTCGGAAACGCTCGAAGGAGCTTGAGTGTTTGACTATTCCTTGAACAAGAGCTTATCCACAAAAGCGGTTGCCATCGGAGTCATGGGCAGGGTCAGCCGTCCATTCGCACTATTCGAACGAGGGGTCGCATTTATGATTTCGGCAAGGGATGGGTCGTATTTGGGTCTGAAAAAGGTCAGCTATGTTTAGGGAAAGCGTGAATGGGGGCTGTATTGCAGAAAAGCGGTGGTAGTTATAAAAGGGGGGCTTTTGACTTCCCTACGAGTATTATTTGACAAATTTAGCAAAAAATTAACGAGAGGTATGTGAAATGGATTAAATTGGAGGATTTGCTGCGTCATAAGAGAATTCACGTCCCGCTCGACGGGAGTTTCAGAGGAAAATGTGGGCTGGTTGGGCTGGTTCCAGGATCAGATGCTATGGACAGCCATGATAGCGATGGTGGTGAGTAGGAGGGTCGTTACTGGGGAGCCTTGTAAGGCTGATAGTGGTGAAGGGGTTGTATCGAGATCCCCCTTAGGGGTGAAGGGTTCACAAAATTTTCAGGAAAATGCGAGCATGGCGGTTGACCCTGATCACGATACCCATTCAAGAATGTTTCATAGTCTGTCAGGTGGTATAAGACCCTTACCCTTATATGCGACATATTTTACAAGAGAACCACGTTTTCAATGCTCTGTGATTTCGACTGCATGGCTTGTTCCAAGAGAATGAGCACTTTTTAATCTCTTACTCACACTATGGCTACTTTTCGTACATTTTCAAAGTGCTGAATAGCTGAACCAAAGCTCCTCAATGCAACGTTTCGTACTGAGATCGATGATACGCCACTCCCTCAACGTGTGTGTCCATGAACTCCCTTTTCCTCTGTGCGTTCAACCCTAAATTTCCTTTTTTCCCCCACATCTTTTCCATAAATATCTCCCATTACTCATTGTCGTAGTTCTTCATGATAAGGCTTCTGATGAAGAAGGGCTTGATGAGCAATGTCAGTTGCAAAGATCGTTCCTTGAAATAATCTTATCCAGCCCTGCGCCACCACTCGTTCAGGGTGTGACCCTTAGTGGACCTCATATGAGGGGTATCAGTGGTATTCGAATCGGTGTGGCTCCGTACAGGCCCTTCGATGGAGAGCAAAATCGCGGTGAGCGCTTACTTACAGAGTAAACCATGGGCGAGGGTCGACACGAAGAGCACATTCCATACATTCCTTTGTGAATGCTTACTTCTTTGTAATAGCCATCCAAACTCAATTTGTTACTTTTGAGTTGGTAATAATATGAAGTCTATTAAGCGACGTTAGCAAACTACTCCTCACTTCGTCGTTACCTCTTTCCACACCCTCTACCTTTACAACTTTTCGTACATGGTTATCTATGCTCTATACCCTCTGCTTCCGAGAAACAGGGGCCCGTCGAGTGCAGACCGCACTCCGCAATTGACGACGGCCTTCAAGTGAATATGGTAACTAGTACTGCACAGTGGTAGCTGAGAGTTACTGAATGAGAGTTGTTATTAGTGGCGACTGATAGATTACAACCGCAACCGGCTAATCATTCCACTGGAAGAAAACATTCATTTTGTGGAGGCCGTCGTCACTTGTGGTGTGTGGTCTGCACTCGACGAGCAACTGGTTTTTTGGGAACAGTGTACAGCTATTTTGGGCAGTCACAGTTGAAATCGAAAATTGGGGTGGACTTCTGTGATTTGAATTCGGGATGCTGAACTAGATATTAGTGGACAAATAAAATGCAGAAATTCATTCATCTTAGGTTTTATTCCGACACTGGTCTTTTTCCCCAGGATGATCTCCTTATGACTCTCCTTCTGCATCGAATTTCCCTTCTAGCATCACGCCTAACATAGCCTTCTGCATTTTCTGAAGAGCGCAAAGAGTTAAAAATTCGGCACGCACAAGTATGGCGTCGCATCTGAAAATCTCGTCAATAAATGCAGCGCAGTGGGCTAAACCACAAAATGAGGCAGTCAGCCGTCACTTTCGCTTGTTGTTAGGATAAGGAATCGAACGAAAGTATGAGTTTATAGGTAGCTTGGTAGGTCAAGACGCTCGCGCCTTCAGCGCTCCAACGGCATCGAACTCGCTGGCACTCCGCCAACTCGCGCTACTTTTTTTCCGATCAGCTGTGCGACTCAGTCAGTTCGTCAGCAATGCATAGCAGGACACGCATCCATCATTTCCATGTGGTCTACACTTTCCAGTGGAACATTCGAACAAGGGCTAGAGGGCAGGGGATCAAGTTCATGAGGTACAGGTATGAAATCTTCGGGTGGCCCAATTCACAGAGCTCTCCTAAGCGGAATCTCTTACAGGTAAATTCACGTGAATCGGTCGAAAAGGGGCCGTGTTGTGCATCAATGGGCAATTCATGTACCTCAGTTACACACGTCAAATCCACTGCTTTTCTGAATGGAACTGAAGTGCACGGCGCATTCAGACGCGATTTGACAGCACCATACTTCTATCCTTTACCTCTGTGTTGATTTGATAAAGCATGCATCTACCAATTAATACGTTCCGAAGCTTTCTACCCTAATGGACGTCCAACTCATGTTCCTTGTTAATGTATGGGTAACGGGTCCATGCAGTGCTTGATAGGTCACTGCTCACCACCTGATTATCACCACCATCACCATCGCCATCATCACGGTCATCACAGTCGAAGCAGAAGCCGTGACCGCTGCCGTCATCATTGAGGTAATCCTTGCACTCTGTAAATCTGCTGCGGGTCACTTACAATTGAGGCTTTCCTTACGTTCTGGGGTGCCCTAATAGGCCCACCGCGCGGCGAAGGAAAAGTCGCAGATGCGGCAAGGACGAGTCGTAGCGCTCACTGTAGGCTCACTAGGCGTCGGGTTGAATAGACTGTGCTATTATACTACGTCTTATATCGCTGCGACTCCTCCCTTGCTGCATCTGCGACTCTTTCTTCGCCGCGCGGTGGGCCTCTTGGGGGGACACCCTACGCTCTGTGGTATGCTCGCAAGATCTGCGCGCTAACCCAACCCAAACATCCTCTTATAGCTTACCCCACGGAAGTTTTTCAAGCAAGTTTTTCATCATGTTGAACGTTACCCAAGTTCTCACCCTCTTGGGCCTGCATTCTCATTAGGATGCTGTGTGAGCCTACCGGTTGTGTTCTGGAGTCTGCGCTACAGACGCCACACACAATCGACGACGACTTCTAAGAAAACTGGTGATTATAATAGAAGTTTATGATTGACAAATGATAGAATACAATTGCGACTAGCTAATTGCTTCCCTGGGAAGACACACACTTTCACTTGTGTTGTGAATTCTGCAGTGGACACGCGGCTGCCCGCTGGAATCAAAGCGTGGTGTGAAATTACCATGCGACGTTGCACATAGTACATGGAGTGCCTTATGCGTGGCCATTGCTTCTAGAGGTTAGCTCAACACGAGAAGCGGAATATAGACGTAAAAATGGCGAGAATGCACGCGCCTGAATGAGTGCGGAGGATGTGGGAGGGGTGTGGCTCCAATCGATTGCCGCGTACGCAGTAACCCTGAACGTGCGCAATTTCGCGCGGTGACCTCTTGCTACAAAAGAAATTACGGCAAAACGCATCCCTGACACTCCCACTGTGCAGTAGCAAATAACAACTAGTCGCTGTAAGTCATTCAATGAGAGTATCGGCATGTTTCACTTCACACTATTAAAGTAGTCCTGTCTAAGCACGGCTCACTTGCACTACCGCTGTTCACTGTACTGAACAATTTAAACGTATCATTAAACTCCTCAAGGTTGATGTCAGACTTTGCGATTCGCGCGATTCACCACTAGCGATCCGCTAACTTCCGCGGCCGCATCGCGTACAGTGAATCGCTCGATTCGCTGTCTGACGGCGGCCTAAGGATGTGAGAGCTCTCCTTCTTTCCAGATCACCACGGACATCGCGACTGCTGCTAGAAGAAAAGTCACAGACTCGTTATTTGTCGTTGTATCGAAATAATTTGTATTTCGATATATAAATCTTCATCGGCAATGTGTAAGTAGTGGTATACAATTTGTAGGAAAAAGCGATGGTAGCAGTGCTTGAACTTTATCTGACCCACAGCAGCAATCTCAAGCCAAAATCGTTCTGTCGACACAATCCGGTTTTTCATGGAACTTGCAATTTTTCAATGCAATCAAGGAAGTTATTCAGACTGCTTTTCCGTGGTTTTTCAATCGCATATAGAAAACACTTCCCATATTCTCATCTTTATTCATCAAAACCCCATAGCATTTCTAGCTTCATTTCAACAACTCGTCAGCGAAACTTCGTTTAGGCTAATGCTGCCAACAATAAGATCGGCTCTTCATAATTAGACAACATAACGAGACAAAGCCTCATGAGATGGGATGACAAAGCACTTTTTCATGAGGGCCAGATCGAACACAGCAGCTGCAATCGCTGCAATATACATATCAGTTTTGAATTTGTGAGGATGAGCAAAAAAGCAAATTAAGACTGAGATAATCGCCTTTTCTGCGAAACAATTTTTTCAATGCTGACTCTTCTCTGGCTTCCATGATGAGAGTCCAAGTGCGAGGAATGGTGCATTTGTTTTTGTTCTCCAAAGTGAAGTCTTTGATGAAGCTGAGGTATCTGAGCGGAAAGCCGCCGTGTTCTGTTGTATTGCGCGGATTCTCATGGTTAGAGGTAGAACCAGTTGCGTGCACATCCTGAGGCTTTTCACCGCAACTCGAATTAAGGGCCAGTTTCTTTGAGTGGGTCGTAAATGAAGGAGCGTTGCAATTCCCAGGAGACAATAAAATCTCGTTACTCCCCATAAATAATGTTTCCAACAAAGGTGGTGCAATGAGGGGGTGTACCGTTCCCTTTGCACACTGAGCAAATCCTAGTGTCGCTCGATAAATCAAGGTTTCTTCGGGAACAATGACTTAATTGGTAGTTATTTTGTAAGATGACAGGATACACAGTTACAGCTTTGACTAGCCGGCGCAAGGCAATGAATGGCCCCTGTATCCGAATGCCTATTGACCTGCAATGAAAGCAGAATTCTCAGTGCACCATGGATGGATTGATAAACGCCGGACATTTCTCATCAAGTACTCTACCTGCCGAAAACTTATTGGAAGTGCGAAGGATCAATGTTGCACTTAAAATCAGAATAACAGAATGAACTTTCTGAAGACTCATCAAACTCAAGCTACGTTCCACGATTAGAGGTAAGGAGCAATCGCCTCCGCGAGCATCACATTCTCATTTTTTCCTATGTCGAAGGAGACTGGCGAAGGCGCTAGAAATCTGACAGAAAGGAGAGCCTCACTAGGAGATTCTCTATGAATTTTCACAAAATCTCCCTATCAAAACTCTACGCACTTACAACTCCATGTTGGGCCTCATTATCAAAGCTCTGCTGTCGTGTCGAATTTTCAGTAGCTCGACGACTGTGACACGACGTCGTGCCACGCTTTTTCGACCGCATGGGACGGCGCGAGACGATGTTATGCAGCGTCTTGTAACTTGAGGTTTACATGCTTTTCATGCCTTTACATGCCATGCAAAAAAACTTCTTAATGTATCGTGTGCTGCATGCTTAGACACTGTTAGAAGCGCGGTCTGGAAATAGTTTTGGTTGTTGAGTTATCGAGTTTTTGGGGAGAGCAGGGCGATTAAAGATCGGTAAACGCTTCCACATTGCTTAATTGCTGAAATCGCCTAAATCAAGAGGCTTGGCTTCCGCAGTGCGAAAAGCAACGAATAAAAAGTTTCTGAAAAAGTGTACTTGTGCGGACCATGTGACACGGCCATGAAAGCGCACGGCAACGTTCGATTCTCTGGTGCAATGCTTGTATCCAGCGATTCGGTGGCGAATCGCTGGATACAAGCGATTCGCAAAGTCTGACATCGCCCTTAGCATGGGGTGCGGGACTTTGGGCTTGTCCGGGGACACGCGCGGCAAATTGCGCGCAGCCTGCGCAGCGATTTCGGAGATTCCTCGATGATCCTGCCCGGGAATGGCTGAGCACAGACGATTAGTGGACGGCGCCTAGCTCGACTTTCAGTCCAAAGGGGAAAGGTGAGAACCCTAAACCGCGCCTTAGAGTATGGATTTGAAGGACAACGCCACTATCGTAAGTGTGATTTGCCGCGAAATTTTCATGAGGTTCATTTCCTTCTGCTGACGGCATGAGAACGGGCATATTCCTGTCCTGTTCTATGTTTTTCGAATTCGTGGGTGAAAACTTATAGAGTCCTATAATAAAGAGTTGCGGTATTTCGTTAATCAGACTGAGTTTGAGCGGAACAAGATCCTGGTTGAAGGTCCATAACGAAATTCAGCAACATAATGATCTGGGGAGTGTACCATTCTCCACAACACAGGTAAGTTGCTCACCAGCCGCAAAAGAAGAGCGTATGTGAAAGCATAAAATCGAGGCGGTTTGATGGACCCATTCTGAGTAGATCGTAGACGCCAGATGGGATAGATTCCGTACCCGCATCGCGACAGAGTTTGCCACGCAACTTGCCGCGCAACCCCGGACGAGCCAAATGTCCGTCGCCCCCTAGTATGCTTTATAAATGATGGTTTTCTAGGAGCTCCGAGAAACGGAGGTGTTGTTTAGGAACGTGTCGTCGGTCTCACAATCCCGTCAGCGCTTTCTTCCCACAGCCCGTCGTCTTCTCAGCATTCACCCTACTCAGTGAGGCTTTCTCTCAGAAGATCACCTGAATCCATTATGCTTTACTTGAAAACTTCGTGCGTCTGAAAGAGGTCAATGAATTTCGATTAATAAAGAAATTGTGTACGGTGTACAGAGAGCTGTGTGTGTGCTGTGGTCATACCATAATGAACCGAAAGCCTTCTCTAATTTTCACGCAGTCCCGTCAAAACAGATACGCCTTTACAGCAGTAAATCGACATGTGTTTGGGTGTAGAGTTGCTGTTTGTTGTGTCCCTTGTGTGATAGTTGTGTGCATAGATCACTTCACTTAAGGTGGACAGTGCTTGGCTGAATCACTCTTGACTTTTGAGTATTGTAACAACGTAAACATTCCATCGAGCGCGCCATTAACCTCAGTGGGTTCAACAAATGGTTAACCGTCTGCTCGAACTATTCGAACAGGGAGTCGTATTTGCGATTTTGTTAGGTCTTGTCGGAGTAGAGCAGGGCTGACTATCTCTTGGAAAAAAGTCGAGGGCAGTAGGGATCATTGGCACCGGCACTTGAAGCTCCACCCCCAGATCGATTTGGTGGGGTAGAATCGGTCGACAATGAAACTGTGGATGCCGAGTTAATAGCAAATGGCAAAAAAAACGAAGAAAACCGCTGATGAAGCCTATTAACGAGGACTCCCCTCGAACTAAGAGAAGGGCGGGTCGGACGAGTTGTCTAAACTAGCTTGAAACTGCAATGATAAGCAAAGATGATTTAGGTGAGGTTGATCCGTAGGATCAATCAAAATGCTGGCAGCATTCCTTCAAACGCGGCACTGTTCACACGCAGTCGCGCCAGGACCAAGCAATCGCGCAAGGATTCGCAGCCAACGCGATTTGTTGCGCGCAATTTCGAGCCACGACAACGGCGCATTTGTGCTGTACGTGGGCTACTCCATCCCACCTAACGTGTGGATCTTACAGTTGGAGTGTTGCTTCGAAGGGGCAGTGCTGCAGGAGAGGGAATCGTTGGCGTCTTTTCACGACATCACGAAAGGAGTAGGAAATGGACAAAACAGATCATTCTCCCCTTCAAATATATTTACTCCCCTACCCCTTGGTGGCAGTTTTCCAGGGGGACTGTTGCAGGAGTTGGAGTTTTGTCAATTGATCGTTGATGATCACATACTATAGAAACAACCAAGGTGGCGAGGATAATGGTCGGGAATGGTAAGATCTTGATTTGTCGTTCTCGTGTGTAATTTCTATCACGTGTGGTGGCAGGAGGGTTCGTGAAATTTTAGAGGATGTGTGAATGCGACAATTGGCCCTGGTTCGACATGGTACTAGGATAATCTAGGGAGGACTCAGCAGAATGAAAAACTTGGGTGTTGGCGATCACTTGACTGATCTGATTGAAGTCGGTTTTAACAATTACCACATTGAGCGGGGTGAAAATCGGTCGAGGATTCTTCAACGGCTCGTCGAGGAATTTCGTAAGCTCACTAACGCTCTTCCGCGCGGAGATTGTGTTCTCCACGCCTACATTCACCCTTCACACACTCTCACACAGAAACGAATCGCTCATCACCGATTCGACCAGGAAACGAAATGACGCCCGTACCAGTGTAAGCCGATGGCTATCACTTGAAGAGTTCGCTGCAATTGTAGGATGTTTTGGTTACTGAACAAAATCAATTTCTCAAGATATTGTTTTACAGGCGGACTTTGCAATGAAAAGGTAGCCTATTATAAATGGAAGTAGAGATGATCAGTGGTGCCACCATGAAGAAAAAAACAAGAAGAAACGGCTCAGAAATAGAGAAATAGGAACCTTTCCTGTCCGCTGATTTGCGCATTGCTGCGACTTTCATCGGTGCTGCCCTCTTCAACGCTAACGCTCTCTCTCTCTCTCTGTGAACGGCAAGAGGCTCAGACAGCGAGAGTGAAGCAGCCAATAGCGCCACGGGGAGAGCCATGGTAGATCGCCGGGGCATATCCTTCGACACGAATTGCGTGTCGCTCCGCCTCTTCAGGGGATCCGCCTGTCTTCCTTCTAGGTAAGTTTCCCTCCTTCTACCTTATCGTGAAATCCTCTTTTGAGTTTCAAAGTTAAATTTAGTTGCCTTCAAAGTGATTTACTCTTGCAACGCGAGCTGTGAAGTTGAAGCAGCAGCTAACAATCAAAAACAATTCGTAATTAAACGTAGAGCGCTTTTATGGCACACATGATTGAGCAAATTAACTGGAACATGGCTCTACTAGGGTCAACCGTTCGGTCGCACTATTCGAACGAGGGGGTCGCATGTGAGGTTCCAGGAAAAGTGGGATGGCATTAGGTTTAGCGGGGTTATCTTACTTCGAACGAATGTTCATGGAGGTCGTCAAAGGGTGTTGCGTTCGGATGGGTTTTTCGACGATTTTGGCAGAATTTTCACGAATGTGGCGTGAAAACCTGGTGGATTTGCTGCTTCATGATACCAATTTTCCCGTCCCCTCCCTCGCTTGACGGCAATTTCGGAGGAGAAAGTGGACGGAGTTGAGCTGTGCCTATTGGTCTACTGGTGTCAGAAACAAATACTACAAGAATAGCCAGATGGTGAGGGCGGAGGTCGGATGAGGGGAAGGGGTACGTCGCCTTCTAAGATAAGACTGATGGTGGTAGTGGGGAGTCACATCGAGACCTCCTCTAAGAGAGTGTGGGGGAGGGGCGGTCGCAAATTCTCGAAAAGGTGCGAACCTGACGGTTGATCCTGGCTACGACTCGTCAGCTGACCCGTCTGCTTCACTGCCTTCTGCGGCGGGACGGGCCTCGTGTCGGGTACCCAGTGTGAAGCATAACTCAGCAATCTGATCTGACGATCTACTTAAACAGTCAAACTCAAGCGTGACGGTCGTTGACATGAGAAAATGGGCGGCTTCCATTGTTGCGTGCACTCTCGCCGCACTTTACATCGGCTTCACGGACGGGGATCGGGACAGGTTGTTGGCTCGTTCCCCGCTGAGCGGCGTGTCTGACGAGATTACATGATTGATACGAGGTCTGGGCCAGTGAACAAGGAACTTTTCACTCAAACAACACGTCATCTCTGTGTTTAGTAATAACATTACACTTAAGGTATCTAATAGTTGTGATAAATCAAGCTGTGAACGACAACTGTTGCCATGAGAGGTGAAGTAAACATGTTTGTCCAGCCATTTGAACTATCGCCTGACCAAGTAATTTGCGATCATTGCCCTAGAAAGGCGATCCTACGGGATGCCAATCCCATGCGTATTTACGAAACAGTTTCAATAGAAGAATTCAAAGTTATAATTTTAAGGAGGTTCGTGATCTGTTCTTCCCTAAGTGGCGGGGTCAGATAGGGGGAAATGGCTAATGACTAGGTTAGGTTCCTGATCATTGGTACACTATAATAGTACTCAGGCGGTCCTGAACTGCATAGTTGTTGGTATTTGGTTCCGTCTACATTCCTGAGAGGAACGTGAATGATCACCATCACATCACAACAGAAGCTCTCAAGGGAGCGCCTTCCATGGGGCTTGTTAAGTCTCCTTCAGAACTTTCCATTGGAATTTTCACCGGAAATTTGAAGATGCTACTAAATCACGATTTTTTGCAGCTAAACATAAAAATGAGGTTGCAGTAATATTCTCCAAGTCCGCCTTTCTTGAAACCTGGACATTTTGTCCTGAACAATCAACAACAAACGCTTTCAGACCCTTGATAACGACGAGTTTGTCGAAACGTCGCGCTTAATAAAGATTCCAATGTGCAAAACCTG
>KZ345187.1:112396-123758 GCA_002352805.1 Teladorsagia circumcincta
CAAAACTGACGAAGTTCCCTCTCCCTTTGCCTCCTGCTGGAGTTCATGCCCAGGGGCCGGATCACCTAAAGTCACACCCTGCGAGTCAGACTAGCGGTGGTCGACATCAAGTCCGGTCGTCTGTTGAGGTGCGCCTGTTGTGCCTTCTTAAATCCATTAGGTCTTGGGGACTGTTCCTTATGGTTGGAATGGTGTTTGGGGATGTATCGCATTTATCTTTGGCTTTCCAAGCTCTGATGATAGCGAAAAGGCCTGGCCGGTAGCCGAATAGAAGTTACTGCTATCCTGGCACGGTTTCAAGAAACCTGACGAAAAATACTACAAAGCATGCCAAGAATTACTGAAAGTCGAACGTGCATACTCATGTTTTTTTGACACCAAATCTCATCCATCCAGTTTACCCATCATTTGTTCTCCACTACTCACCTCAGAGACATGGGCGAATTGATGTAATATTCTTCTTGAAATTGAAGTAAGAGGAAAGGTTACGGATGCGGCGGTAAAGGCAAGGCCTTAGCGCCCTGTCGCACACTGTCCAGTCGCAGCAGTGCAGGATCCTGCGTATAGGGGTCCTGCTATCTCACTCACGGAGAGAACTGCTTCAAGGGCAAAGTTTACGATTAGAAGACGGCCTATTGAAATTAAGCGAGAGGTGGCCGTGGTCCGGGATTGAGAAAAAAAAAAACTCCGAGAGGCCCAGAGCCGAGAAATGGGACCCATCCCCTGTCCGTTGGTTTCTTAATGTGACTTTCATAGATGCTGCCCTCTTCACCGCTAACGCTCTCTCTGGAACGACTGATGCCTGCAGCGAGTAGACAGCCAGTCGGTGGGCGTGCCGCGTTGATAACGCCGCGGTTAGGGCATGCTAGGTTGCCGGGGGGTATATCCTTAGCTGCAGATTGCATGTCCGCACCTTGCGTCCCCGCGTCTTTCCACTGGGCAAGTTTTCCTCTCTTCGATCTTCGGCTCATCGTGGAATTTTTCCTGAACGTTCAATCGCACCCGTGCTAATTTTTTTGAACGTACAATCGTTACCCGTGAGTTAACCACAGTTTTTCACCTAAACCCCTCAAAATTCAGCATTTGTTTCAGAATTTCGAAGCTGAGCTGATGAAACATGTCGGTTTCGGATGTGAAGGACTAGAACTTGGGCCCGACGCTAGTGAGTGCAGGTCTGACAGGTTTTGCTGGCACGTCATTGAATAAAATGGTTACAGAACCCCGAGTTCGTGGAGCAACAGACGTGTCGTGCGATGCGAATTCGGTCACATTAACTGTGAGAACACAACGTCCCATGCATGGTCTTGTCTATGCTCAACATTTCCACGATACTCCACAATGTTCTCTGGTAGGTGCCTCTGAAGAACCATCGCAGCCATACTCGAATTCCTCGAAATTACTTTATTTTTTATACGATCTCATCTCTCCATCTATCACTTCTTGTCATGGAAAGTGCATTTCCTTGCCGACATTGAGTCACCCATTGTGGCATCGTTCCACATTTATACTTAAGCGTTCACATTCAGACCAGCGACGCCTCTTCACGCGAAGTTTCCATCACATTCCGCGACGGAACTTGCGGACTTAGCAAGACTCCGGCAAAGGTATTGTATTGATGTGAAACCACTTATCCTTTTCGACTTATCAAAATGCGCATTATTGTTCGTATCGTTCATAGTTGGCGATCGAACGCACGATTAGGCGATTAGGCGAGTAGCCGGGAAGACTACATACGTATTCATTGCTTTGCTCCACCCACAGCTCAATGTAGGCGAGTAGGCGATTGGGCGACCGCTGAAGGGCGGGACAACGGAACAATACGTTCCTTCTCTCATCGCCTACTCGCCTACTCGCCTAATCGCCTAATTAACTAATCACACGTGCGATCGCCAACTATGAACGATTCTGTAGGTTGAGCTTAAGTGAAAAATCGTTTCTATTAGAGCATGTTTGCTCGTAGCTTCACTACTTCTAGAACGGCGATGGATACAACTTCAACATTACCGTGATTCTCCAGTTCCACCCCATCATCATCACAAGGGCGGATCAGGTTTGAAGAACAATTTTAAGCAAAGAATGTAGAAGAACAATTTTAAACAAAGAATGTAACTATCTATCTGAGAGGGAGCTTGCTGTCGTGCAGTTTTGGGCTAGGGTAGGTACGACCTCTGCTGTGTATCCTGCTATCACTTCTAGTGAGGAGATTATTCCAGCAAACTAATATCGCTAACAAGGGAAATTTCCCAGTTCGCCATGGCCATTCAAAAAGAGATGCATATGCCTAGATGCAGCTCCGAACACTATCTCGAATCTACCTTCCAAATCTGCTGCTAATTGACCCTCTGAATGAAGTTATGAAGCAAGACAGTGCAACGGTAGTGGTTGAGACTCACAGTTAAAACATCGCAGGATTGGTCCTCGAAAGGAAGTGACTGTTTTGCATTCTTCAGGAATTTGGTCAAATGGGCTATTTAAAGTCGTCTAGCTGTAGCCCTGAATGGAAAACAGTAATTACGATAGGGTACCGATCCTGGAAATGGAATGAAGATGTAGTGAAACGAAATAGGGTAATAATGAAGTAGTTCGTTTCGCCTCTACCTCAGACAAACCTAAGCCATTGTGACTGTGAGTACCGACCACTCCCGTTGCGCTGTCCCGATTCATAACTCCGTTCAGAGAATCGTTTAACAGATTTGGAGGGAGGATTTGAGATCAGCGTTCAAAGATACATCTAGCCGTATACATCCTTTCTTCAATGGCCCTGGCGACCTAGAAGTCTCCTTGTAAGATTCACCAATGGAGCGAGAGAGCGAGAGAGAGAGAGAGAGAGGAGGTGGTGATTGGAGAAGGTTCTCATATTCTTTACAAAAATTGCGATCATCCTGCGCATTTCCAACGTTGTGAGTGCTAGCGCTGAAAATGTGAGCGCTGGCCTGCTGGAGAATCGTTCATAGCACAAATGCCTGAACCCCGACTAGTTCTCCCCCGATACTAACAACTAACAGTGAACACTATGTAATTTCCATGTAGGGTTATCCACAAACCTAGTCAATGAAACTGGAACCGATTAACTAATTTCTTGGGTGAACTGTTACTTTGAGGGTCTCGAAGTGAGCTGTTTCTATCAACAACCGTTATCTCCACAGGATATTACTCGAGTCGCAAAGAATGTTGCTGACACTGACTGCACCTACCGCATTCACAGGTACGCTTTTTTATCATTGCACTCCAATCAGTGTCAGCCGTCCGCTCAACATTCGCTTCCATTCGAACCAGGAGGTCGCTTTGTAATTCCGGGAGGGAAGGGGTTACATTTTGGGACTGTGCAAAGTTCAGTACCTCTGCAAGGGTGTGAAAGGGGTCGTAAAAAGATTGCATTTGACAGGATTGCAACATTTTTGGCGAAAATTTTACGAAAGCAAGAATAAGATGAAAGGAGTGAAATTCGTGGATTTGCCGCTTCATTTTTCCAATTTACCCCCGTCGTTTTTGAGCGAAACTGTGCGGAGTTCGGTTCGACTGGTCTCTCAATGCCATAGAAACAGCCATGGCAGCGAGGCTGGTGATTAGAATAGGGATGGTGTCGCATTGGGAAAGCCTCCAAAAACCGATGGTGATGGTGGGGAGGGGTCGCATCGAGACCCCCCGTAAAGGGAAGGGTGGCAAAATTTTGGGAAAATGCAAACGCGACGATTGACCATGCATAACTCAGGTAGGTAGTAGAAGAGTAAGGAGAGGTTGCACAAGAATGCTGGGTTGTGAACAAAACTTTCGCCCCAGACGGGACTCGAACCTCTCGCTTTTTGGTTTTTGGAAAAGCCCGTCCGGGACGAAAGTTTTGTTCACAACCCAGCATTCTTGTGAAACATTTGCAAGGCGAACTGCAGCCAAAAACAGCAGTTAACAAACAAGAAACTAAGGAGAAGGTTTAGGTCTCTAATCAACTTTCAGGTATTCTCCTACTCAATGCGTCGCCTTAGACGCCAAAGTCGGCGAGACATTGTTCCACAAATGGCAGTGCGACAGCCGTGAGATGTCTTTTTATCAATTTTTGGCGGTGAAACTGGAGTTCGGAGGGCCACTCCTTTACGCTCTCCAACATTAATGAAAAGATGGAGCGCTCATGACACGCAATCGACTCATTCGAAACACACTCTGATAAGTAGTACCAGTGTGGTGTGGAAATACTCCTGAGGTGCTTTCAAATTTTAGCCTGCAGTAGTCCAAGGAAACGGTTCTGAACCAAGGGAATGGAATCCCTTTGTAAGCCTGAGGGTGGCGGAGACCCAGGGTGGGTGAAGAAGTGCCAAAAATGGCCTGGGACGTGGACAGGATGTGTGGGGTGTGGGACACACACCGGTCCTTATCGTGAGTACACTAAAAACGAGTCGGTCACCTGTCACCCCCAGTGTTGGAGACCCAAAGGGAGTACTTTTAGTGCTACGGATAAGCTCACGGAGAGTGGTCCTTCCACTTCATGTTCACCATTTCGGTAACTTTGATAGTTTCATCCCAAATCTGTAGCTTTACAGCTCCGCACTTCTCCTACTTGGTTCATGACTGCTACGTGAAGTCCGATAAGAGCGCTATACAAATTCTTGACAGTGCAGGGCAAGTCAATTGAGCTGTTGTAAGCACGGCCTGAATAAAAAACGAAGTAAATTAATTTTTTAGATGTGAGGTCGATCATCACTTCCTCGAGACGCCCAACTATTCTCGACTCGGTCTTTTGCATGAGGAGAACTACGTTTTCCAGGTTGAAGCGTTTCCATCCTCCCGTAGAAGTGCTATTAATTGAAAAAATTTTTCAGGAAATGTCAGTATTCAAGTTCCCAGGTGAAGGGGATGTTTACTTCCAGTGCAAGATCTCACTGTGTGATATGGAATCCGGTGCCCTGCCGTGCATCACCCAAGTGGTTCGTTTCCATCCCTTTCACATTCTTACATGCTTTTTGTTCTAGTGTGTGCCACCTCAATCGCAATCAATTGCCTTTCTTTGTACTGATCTTACTTTCCAAAAAATTAATAGATGCTAGAGCTTTTAGCCTTGTTGTTCATTGCCTATATCGGTTAACCGGCTCATCACTTTATTCTGTGAAAATTGATAAACTATTGTAAATTACCATTGAAAGCTGGCTGAGGTAATGCAATGCCAGGTGGTGTAATCGGTAAGGTAAAGCACAACTGTTCGGGAAGTAAGAGTTGTAAGTTTGATTCCGGCCTGAGCGAGGAGTTTTGCCCATGATCCGTTAAACCATTTTATACTTTCTCTCTCTAATTTGGTGGGACTTCCGTCGGAGTTTGAGGTGATCTCACCCACATCGATGGCCCGCAAAATCAAATTGCTGTTGTTCTCTGGTGTTCTGCAGCTGTGTAATCAGCCCTGACAGCCATCGCATGTAGATCTTCATTCTATCATTGCAAATCATGCTCTTAGCCAAGTAGTACACGCAAATGCGCAGGCTCAGGTGACGCACGTGAGAGCGTGGTTGCTAATGTAATCCCTAGCAGGTCCGATCTACTGCGACTGCATATGACCTGTTGCAGATTCAACGTGTCTACAGTTACGCCTAATGACTCAAAGTTTTAGTCCTATGACAAAAATGATTTTCCACCATCCCAGCCTACGGGCATTACCAATAAGTTTCACGTCTAAAACAGCGGTCTTGACCCGCCTAATGCAGGAATAAAGAAGTAAATGCTTCATAGATTAATGTAAAAAAAAACCTTGAAAACTATGAATCAACTAAATAGGAGAAATTCTGCGATAACGGAACTATGACCTAGTGCTCAAGGGGTTGAGCTGACGTTCTCATCCCTGAGGAAGTGAAGCGGCTACGGTCCCGCTATCCATCTCGGGCATCACAGGCGATAGTGCATCCCCGTGGCAATCCATGACGTGCGGTGGCAAACAGATGCGGGTGACGACGAGAGAACAGCGACGACCAATCTTGGTAGCTGTGACCTATAAATTAGCTTGATCAGTAAGTGTCTATACCTTGCTTCGCTGGTGTAGTTTCTAGTAAGTTCGATGGCTTTTTCCAGGACCCGCGCGCATCCAACCAACGTGTGACTCTTTCAGTATGAGTCGTACGAAGTCACGACACCAACCTAATTGTTCGCGAATAAGTTTTGGTCGTGTATAGCGTAATTTTTCTGGTGGGACCCTCCTCTAGTTGACTATTGTCCACTTTGATTATTCGCATTTACGTTACGCCACAGATCAAGTAAGAGCTGGAGGAGGACCCGTAGCGGGACACAAGAAGTAAATGCCCAGTGAATGTTGGGCAAAATATTATAATAAATAATTGAAATTATATAGTATCCCAAAGGTGGTTGCAGCTAACTAAGTACAAATTTAATGAGTGTAGTTGGTGGATCGGCTACTTTCATACGAGAGCTCAGATCTCAATTTGCAGTGGATTGTGGAATTCCTCGCGAGAAAAGGAATGAGTGCTGTCTCAAATGATATGAGTTGGTTTCAGCCGCCTCGCTGTTCCAAGAGGCGTCCAGTGATTGCCTTCCGCGAAAAGCGCTCTGCTGCTTCAACTGATTCGCAGACACCGCCAATACCGCCGGTGTTGAACATTGACCAAAACGCCGCTGATCCTTCAATGGTCAGATCTCGCCGAAATATCGCTCAAACTAAGCCAGGCTTCTACATGACACTCGATGTGGAAACCAGGTACGTCGAAGATATCCCATGTATAGTACAGGAGTGTTGATTTTACGGTCTGAGATTCTGCTCCTCCGTCTGGCCAAATTAGGAGTCAGGGCAGGGTCGTATTCGACGAACTGAGATGTTATTTGTGAAAGACGTCAGGGAATTTCAGTCAGGGAAAGCGATTCCCGATTGTAAATAGATTTCACTTATCCAATATTGAGATTGTCTTTTCCACATTTATTTAATACCCCTGACTGAAACGCTTCTGACATTCTATTGATGAGTATCAGTGTTTCACGCAGTGCAAATGACACCACGACCATGTACAGATAGTCAAAGAGAAGTAGCTAGCTGAAAGTGAAGCTGTGTGTGCGGGAGGGGCGGTGGGTGGAAGGGGAGGGGGAGAAAAAGATGTATGTCTTCCGAAATTGACGAAATTTCGCGAGCGTGGAAGGTGGGGGGAGGGGGGAGGGAGAAGTATGCTTTCCAAAATTGGCAAAATTTCACGAGCGACCATTTTTGCGGAGCGTATATGAACTCATTCGCTGGTTCTGAAGGGCTTTTGAATTGATTGTTGAAAAACTGTGATTGACTGGAGATTCTTCTTTCAGAACACTGAACGTACTACTTGGAGAGAACATTCGTCCTGAAGGCTCTGTGAAATACTGCGACATATCGTGAAGATCGCAGTAGTTTCTGAACAAGGAGAAATTAGTGTTATGCGAAATGTGAGGTTCTCTATTTAAATCTGAACGGACCGTCGCTTCTTTCCCTTGCTTTGTCTTCTCTTTATTGTAACTGAATGTGTTCTTCGTAGTTGGCGTTCCATTGACGGGTATAACAGACTTCAATGTTTCCTAAGCAACTCACCTCGTGCAGATCTCGTGTAGCACTGATCGTTATTTGTCAGGAATAAAGATTGACGAGGTGCTAGAAATTCGATTGTGTTGGAATCCATAACATCAGATACTCAGTCGCTACGCTCCATTTCCAATGCTCAAAAGGTCTTCTCCACCGATCGTCTTCGCCTCTTCGCAGAGCGCGATATTTTGTTCAGAAAATTTCTTCGGAGATGTACCGCTGCCTGATTGTAAGAAGAACAAGCATTAAAGAGTGAAAAAATGAGAACGTCATAAAAGTTGGAGAGGGTGAGCCCGGACTCCCTCAGCAAATCATTTTGAGTGGAACTGACTGTTATGGTGTACCCGCCCTGCCGGTCAAATGGACAAAACTCCACGCCACGCAAATTTTGTCTTGAAATAGTGCAAGATAAAAAGAGTCACCACAAAAGAAAATCTCCTCAAGACAATCTCAACAACCCCTTGACCACAATTTTCAGTCGTCACTGGAGCCCTGAGGAACATAAGTATACGAAGCATTGAAGGCTTGATTGGAATACAAGCATCAAACGAAAAGGCAACCGACTTGCTTTTACGGGGCGCGATTATATATGGCTTGGAAGAGGTGAGAAGCTGTACACTTAAATTTCCATCAAGAATACGTTAGCCGATTGTATCACGTCATCCTTAATAATTGTGGGGTAATTTGAGGAACTGTTTTCCAGAGAAGAAAAGTCCCTATTGAACTATCTGAAACGGTTACTTGACCCTATCTATTAATTTTTAATATTCTCCAAAAATCCACGCCCTCTTAGCACCACATCCGCAACGCCATGTCCTTTGTATTTATTTCCGCGTTTAAATTTGAGGAGTCTCACCTCCGCCTGTAGGATGTTAGTGAGAAGGATGTCTCGTTCACAACACCTGTTAATGGATCACCAGCTCAAGGGAGATGAACATTCCATTGGTAGCAGGACGTCCGACGACATTGGATTCGTATATGCCAAGCAGGCAGGCGGAGGCCAATCCTTACAAACCATCCGTGGATGGTAGCCCAGCCCTGATGTTGGCCTATCCACTATGGCTATTGGATTGTATTTAGTCGACGGTGTCAGAAAACCTGACCGATGGATACAACCATCAACACAGTATGACATGAATTGGAAGACCAACGTGCAACTTTTCCTCTTTTTTGAACGGGAACATGCGTGGCCTAACAATCTCATCACGGGAGAAGAAGCGTGTCCACGCCTGCACACATTAGCGAAAAATCATTGATGGTAATGGAGCTTATTGCGAACGATTAGCTGTTGTTTTTTTTTTCTTCTCAAAGTGATAAATTTCAACAACAAACTAAGAGAATCACTAAGAGCACAGAATCAAAAAGAATTATTTCCAAGCCGTTTGCTATGTTACATTTTCTCTTCTTCTCCTTCGCAGGATCCGTACATACTTATTGTTAGAGCCCAGCCCAAGGCATCACCTGCCGTAGCCTTTATCGAAGTCCTTCCTTACAACACCCATCACCTTTTCTTTGAGGCAGGCTCCTCGTGCTCGTTTGTCCTTGGCTGCTAATAGGAGCACTTTGCGCGCTTAACCAGATGTCGATTTCAGGATCCTCATTCCAGCGAAGTGAGCTGTCTCTCATGGTTCTTGCCTACAGACCAGCACTCACTCAATGAAAGTGCCTTCCCGTCTTGTAAACCACCTGTAGAATCCCACGCCGTTCTGATGCTCCTACGAGCTTATTCAAGGCGAGTACTGAGAAACTCACCCAGGCCAAGGACCATCATTATGGACTCTCGCACATACTTGGAGTTGAGCTGACTGAGGTTGTGCAATTGTAGCGATTGCTGACTATGAATCCTTCGTGATCAAATAATATTTGTGGGCTTCCAGAGACCCTGCTATTTGAAAAAAGCTGGATTTATTTCATAAAAATTGATAATACAGCCAGGAGATTTGCCAGGTCAAGTAGCTATCAAGCAAGCTGACCTTCACGCTAACTTATAAAACCTAATAAACTTATAAAACCTAATGAACCTAACCTATGGATATTTGTAGATGAATTCAGTTGAGTAGGTTGCAGACAATGGACGCTATATCCTAAGTGAATGATTTCAGAAGTCCCCCTGTACGAAACACAGATTAACCGGAGGAGTGAGGGGGGGGGGAGCGAGAAAAGACACTTTGCTTGTGACTCATATCAGGAAGCTCTGACTCGCACAGGCTACTGTGGTCAATGGAGGCTTTCGGCATAATATCCCTGAGATGTCCCTCCACACGCAGCCCTGCAGGCTCCTGTCTCATATGCAGCATACGACGTCATCTGCAATCGCAGTTGAGCTCAAGTAGGTCTTCCGTAATTGCTCCAGCCACAGCAGATGCATAATCACTTCAATCGGCCAGCTGAACGATATCATCCTAGAGAGAGTAGCTCTAGCCAAGCAAGTCCCCTCAGACTAACGCTTCAAATAACGTCGTAATGGTATTACATGATGTGTCGCGGATTGCGTTGAGCTCGAAGCGAGCGTATCGTTTCCACGACAGATTCTTCTGATGTTTTCGGTGTGGCAACTGCTCATAAATTAGGAAGTGCTATCGATTTTAAGTTGAGATCGTTCGGCTCGAATCTGGGAAAGCTATGGATTACACACTTATGATCTGCGATTGCTTCGCATTTGTTCATATTTTTAGAACTCTATCTGCACTGAAGCTTGCGAGTATGTTCGATGGGTATAACTCCCCATAAAATTAGGGAGGGGAATATTCCCATTTGTGTATTATGTTAAAATTATGGAAACCGTTCTGTAAAATAGTCTCCATTTCCTCACTGGTAGAACTTTTGTGATGACAGCAGTTCAGTTCAGGCCTAGACAAACGAGCAAAATGTTTCCAGCTGAGTGCCATGCATTCTTCATCAATACCTCCTTTCGAAAAGCTAGCGAAACTATGCCTGTGCACTTTAGTACGAGTGGAGCGTAAGAACAGAAATACGAAATTCTAAAACTTCCTAGAACTGGTGCTTCCTGTCAAATATATCGGGGTATAGTTCGGACATTCCATCGCGTATCTTCACCCCCCCTCGTCCGCCCACACCCTTTGCTTAGACATGGAAACAATAGTACTTGTCCTCCACGCATTCGGCATCCTCTCTTCCGCAGTTCAAGAAGCTCGGGAGAATGGAACCTTAGGGTGCAGTGCACTAAATTTGATAGATGCATAGAAAATGAAAGAACTGCGGTACTGCATGAGTTGGAGGGAGGGGGCAGGCGCAGCGCTGGAGCTGCTCCTCTGGCGTTCTCTCAAGCGCGATAGCACTGCCAGCGCGGGAAGATAAATGAAATACTTCTCTCTCCTTGGATCTCTCGTTTTGTAGGACTTCTGAGATAACACCTCAACTCAAGACCTATAGGGGGATTCCACTATAAGAACATAGGTCGAGGGAAACTTACCTTATGGAAAGACTGATGGACTTCTGAGGGTAGGGACCGACACATGCAAGTTGCATCGAGTAGAGGTACTAGTGTTATTGAACAGAGCAGCAGCGACGAGAGTCGTATCAATGGTCCCATTTCTTGGGTTCTAGGCCATTTCCTCGATTTTTTCTTCCTTCGTGTATCATTGACCATCTCCAACTTAATTTCCAATGGGCTGCCTTTTAATCAGAAAACTCACCTTTAACATGAGCTTAGAGGGAGATGATCCAGGATATGTAAGCTACACACCGTGTATGTACCAAGAGTTGGATTGTGCAAAATCACGAATCTCACTGTTGTTGTCTACGCATTCCTTCTTAGGCTCACGCTTACAATTAATGTCATCCGCGTGACATAGCGCCACTGGAGCACCTTACGGA
>KZ345187.1:124232-134907 GCA_002352805.1 Teladorsagia circumcincta
TCCGTCGACACCATCCCCTCCCCAACATTCAGCATACGGCCCCAGCAAAAACGCCAAACGGGTTGGTCCTACCTCTACGTTAAGGCCCCTGGATTGGACCTGGGGGTCTCGCAGGGAAAAAAAAAGCTGCGAACAGCGGAAGTCGCTCTCTGTCCTAGCGAACTACATCTGTTCACCTAGCATCAACTGCGTCCAAAAATTCACAAGAACTTTCTATATCTGCTGTGCCGCCGAATAAATCGACGACGTAAGACAAGCGTAAAGTGCAGCTGCAGACCGAGCACCCCTATGTCGGAGCTTCTGTGGAGGCTTACATCAATAGCGGCAGTGTTCGCTGTGTCTTCCACGATCGCCTGTATTCTTCACAGGGTACTTTCGTTTGAATTATCTTCCCGCGCGCAGTGATTTGAATGCAGCACAGCGATGTTCCAACACTTTGCAATATGTGCGGCCAGTGAATGGGCTTTAGTGGAATGTAATGGCTCAGGACTTGGAAGAAACTTTGATTACTAGTCATTCAGATAAATGATGGGATGAAACAGACCTAGTAAGCTAAGGGTGCTACTACGGGGTCATCCTCCTGTCTAGGAGCGTAAGGAACTTCGAGGCCTAAAGCATAGTCTCGCTTTTGAAGAAGAGTGTTTTAGGACTCTTTGCACTGCCATCGCGATGCCCAGTACCTTTCGATTGTGCCCAGCTACTTTTCCAAGAGCTCGAACTCACAGTGAGTGTGTTGTAGGACATAGTGTTATCAAGCTAACACGGTTTCCCGATACTGAAATGTTCGGAGGTGTTCCATTTTGCCATCACTGCCTTACTATTTGTAGAAGTCCTAAATTTCATACATAGCAAGGCATACTGGTAGCACTTCAGGAAGTAACGATAAGTAGGCGCCCTTCTGTTTCAAGTCTCTTAGATGCTAACTACAGTCACACACCTAATCTGTGTTCAACAAGTGCAGTGGTCCTACAATTCCGTTTTCTACTCACAGTATGGTTCTTCGTTGACGTCATATCGCATTCAATATCACAGGCGAATATAACTTGCGCTGAGTTCAGAACGTTTGAAAGGAAAACGTTTGCTGATCAGTGCTTCTTCAACAAAGATAGTTACCCTCACCATGTTCATAGTTATTAGGAAGTGATATCTCCGTTGCTCCTCGACATACATAGTGGGAGAAGTCAGCGTTGGACGACTCAGTGCCTATTTTCTCACTGATCATAGTGGTTCGATATCCTAGGCTACAAGCGTATTATATGCGAAACAACACTCAAGCAGCAAGCAATATCCACAACTCGAAAAAGAAGCAGATTCTCGATCTGAAACTTCAAGAAAATCATAACTGCTCGGTCACTGTGGTACTTATGGTTTCGGTCTTGAACAGGAAATTTGGAACGTGTCAGTATACAGTCGCTACTTTGGTTCTGTTTTCAAACAATGTGCTGGACTCCTGCTGGGATTTGAAATACTTCCCTACCACTGTTTACCCTTAGAGTCTCTTCACCACCCTTTACTTCCTTCAGATAGACATCAATTTTTTGTAATACTTAGCAATTCTACTCAAGAAAGCCCATTCACTGGTCGCACACATTGCAAAGTGTTGGAACGTCTCTTTGTTGCATTCAGATCACCGCGCGCGGGAAGATAATTCAAACGGAAGTACCCTGTGAAGAATACAGGCGATCGTCTTCCACTGTGTTATTGAATATTGTTATTATGAAAGCTGGACTTGTTAAGCGTGGAAATTTCTATATCTCATGCATTCATGTTACATGTTGTATGTGTTCAGGTCACATGTTGGCCCTCGAGCGCTAATTCACCTTCGCGAATCAGCACCACTACTTCATGACCCAGCGAAACAGAAACGGTCGGCGAAAAAGCGATCCTGCGCTTCCATTTCGTCCTGCTCAAGAAAAATTGTTGGTTTATACCTTGATGAAGTTTTTCGACTCATTCCGTGTTCTACTTACATGTTTTCTTCAGAACAGTGGCGGCGGAACTTCCATGGGGTCTTCAGAAGGTGGTTCCAGTGGTGGTATTGGACTACAACCTTCCTACTGGTTCATTCGCAGGGCAATCGGTTCTTTTGGATCTATTCAGTCTGTTCGAAAGAAAATTACAATCTGTCATTGAAGAAGAGCCGATCGTGAGTGATTACGCGTTACGAAGACGTATTATTAACTCAGATTCCATGCATGATTGTTCTCACAGCGTCTTCTATGAGCCAGGTCTGCTACACATTTCCGTGGGGTCATCCAGTAAGGGGGGTGCATTTGAGCAACACTTCATATTGCTTTACGTATTCCATTTTTTGCAAGGAAAGGAAGCTCCGCTGTGGATGTAAATGCGGAAGCGAAATGGCTCACCATCCAGGGAACCCCTACCCCTCCGAAAATTGGAACTTCTGTCGGCTCCAGCATATCCCACGAAATGACCCCGTACTGGGTGAGATCCTCCTTGTGGTCCCCGAATCGTGATTTTGGCAAAATCTGACTTTAAGCTTGTTGAATAAGTTAGCAGCTGAGGACATACTTGCATTCCAATTTTTGCTATTGGAAAAATGGGATAAAATTTGAGCATTTAGGAAAAGTTACTCAACAAGTCTCTACAACGCGGTGGTGACCCTTATTTCGACAACTTATGCCATACTTTACATGGGATAAGTGAGCTATGCCTTCCGTCGGTTGTGAGTGCTCTCATAGGATGGCACCAGCGTATGGAGCTCAAAATAAACGAGAGCATGAATCCAGGGTGAGTCTATTTCGTGTAACTGTTCGACGTCAACTTATTCTTGATCCTAACTCTTTCTTAAGGAGCGAAAACCGCACTAAACTTGTGAAAAAGTTGCTTGCAGTGAACTATTTGTTTTGTATAGTTCTTATAGAAATTCTTCCACAGGTTTGTCATTCAAGCTATGAGCTCTGCCATATGAATAGGCTACAATCGTTCGCTGCAATAGAAACATTCTAGGTAGAATTTCATTTGACAGCATGTGAACAACAAGTCAAATATCTTCTTGATAGCTCCTTTCAACAAGTGCAGTACAAAGATCCGTGAGTTGTTTTTCTTTTCATTCTATTAGGAGAAATATGGAGGAATCTGTATAAGCAGCACTTGCACCTTTTGCTGAGACCTCGGAATAACATTTACATGTTTCAGTGCTGTATTGGGCGTCAATAACACGAATAGCCTAGTTGTTGCTGAGACTTACGCTGAGGTGATTGGAGTTCTATCGGAAACTCATTTCACTCACATCCACAGGTAGGAGTTACTAGAAGGTTAAATTGTTCGCATTTATTACCTGTCGTAATGAGTCCACTTGCTGTTTAAGGCAATTCATGACCATATTATCTGAATTGAGAAAAGATACTTCCGCAGCTGTCACTCACAATCTGATCTCTCTTCTTATGGCTATGAAATTTGTAAAAATCAAAGTGAGTTCTTGTAAAATTCAGTTAACACGTTGACAACAATAGCGCCACAATGGGCAACATTCTCCTGTCGCATGGAATGATGAGATCTGATGCGTAGCTCCTTGCCCCGCCCCCGCCCCATCCTCTACTACGTATTCTACATGCGCAACCATTTTCTTTTTTCTTACATGATAGTATGTGTGTTTGCTGGTTACATTATCATATTAGGATTAGCTCGGATTCGGGTAATCTTATCGAAGCCTTGGGAGTTGATTGCTCTCAAGAAGTTCACCTAATTTCAATAGAAGGAAAGTTGTCAACGTAGATTCAAATTTCCAACGACCATAAACTTATCAGCAGGGCTTCCCGCATGCAGGTGAAAAACGAATTTTGCTTGACGCATTCATGAAAGCAATTCTCAAAGGTGAAGCTTGTGATTTCCATAGGCAAGAGGCTCTTTTTCGTGCAGACAGTGTACGATACGTTTCTAATGTTATTAATCCTAATTTTAAATGGAAATCCGCTCCCAACTCTGTCCACGGGTTCGAGAGCGAAAGATTTAGGATTTTCAATCTTGTTTGAACTCAGCCTATGTCAGAAGGGGCGACTTTTGTCTTTTCTTTAACTGATTCTTGGAACTGTTTGGCTTGAGTCCGGACAGGGTTGGGGTGCGGTTATACTTTGCAGCCGCGCAGTCCGATACGAGATAGATTCTCATTGCGATCGCATGACCGAAATGTATCTACTTCACATTCGAATTGCAAGGCTGTCGTAAAGTATGAAGGCACTTTCACTTGTGGCTAAAGAAGCTGATTCCCTTCAAGGGAACACGTTCTCCGGGCAAGTTTAGAAAGAAGGACACGGTAATCGCGGAGCACATGCGACGTATGGTTGTTGACATATTATTTCCCACCCAGTTAAACTCATCTCCGTAAGCATTCACATTTTTTTCAGACCAATCAAGTGGATGACTTTGAAATGGGAATAAAGTTTCTGGATGATCTCGGGTCGTTCCTGCTAGAAGTAAAAGATAAGGTTAGTTCAGATGGCTAACCTCTTTTTTGACTCTTACCCACATTTTCTCAATCTGTTGCAGGATGTAAAGCATGCTGTCGCAGGCCTTCTTGTGGAGATTCTTCTGCCTGTCGCTGCGGTAGTTGCACTCTTGTAGTTTTGTTCCCAATCTCTATTTTTTGGTTGCGCTTGTTTACTAACCCTTATTGCTTCAGCAAATCAAGCGTGAAGCGAATATACCTGCCCTGATTGCCTTCGTGGGCAAGTTATATGGACCAACAAGTGAATTGGCTTCAAAAAAGCAGCACAAGCTGGTACGACTCTCGCCATCTTCTGTTCTCGTTAGATATGGTCATTTTCCCTTTAGGCCGCTTATCCTCTACTAACTTGCCTGCTTTGCGTCAGCCAGCGGCAATTCTTTTTGACGAATTGGGTTCCTTTTTTGAATAATACCCTCGCAAATTTGAAGAACAGAGATTCTCGGATATCGCGAGTGGCTCTGGAATCCTTGTACAGATTACTTTGGTGAGAGTTTTTTGAATATTCTTGATTCCGAATGAGTGATGTGACAATTGATCTTTTGATTACTTCAGGGTCTATATGATTCGTAACAACTGCGACGGTAACTCAGCGACTCGTACAAGGCTGGAATCGATATGTGGCAGTCTGTTTCCAAAAGGCAATCGCGGAATCGTTCCAAGAGATGCGCCTTTGAATATATTCGTCAAAATTATCCATTTTATAGCCCAACAGAAGCTTGACTTTGCTTTCAAAGTGGGTTCTCTGCAACATTTTCACTGATTGTTAGGTTGGTGTTGTTCAGTGAGAATTTCTTTTTAAGGATGTGATATTTGATCTCTTGGCTTGCAACCGATCGCAAAGATCTCTGTATCCTGAAAGGATGAATATTGGAATTCGTGCTTTGATGGTAATCGCTGATGGCCTTCAACAAAAAGATGAGCCGCCTGCCATGCCTAAATCAATGGGTTTGTCCACTCTGCAGTTCCACTCTCTAGATGGTTCACTTACCTTTACGGGAACGTATACTTGTTCACATTTCTAACCCAATGGGTACCGCGTTTTTCGTTGGGGGCGTGTGGTTGGCATGTCACCCGTATATTTGCGCGATGACTCGCAGACTATTTGTTGCAAGTGCAGATCAAAAAAATGCCGTTATCTATCCTATAGCAGGTATTGGCAATCATTTGATGTGTATTTGCGTGACCTGGTGATGCGTCATGTGTAAAGGGGTAGAAATAAAACTTGCAGCAGTTGTCGAAAATGAAGTCAAAAAGGCTAGTGCATGGGACGTTAGTCAACCTCTTGCTGGGATGCGCCACGTACCCCGCATCCGTTATGAATGCAGCGGCACTCGAGTGCGATTGGGCCTATACAGTGAGACGCAGGGGCCAAACAATGAAAGTGAATGTTTCATCCCCCGCCTAATATTGGTAATAATTAATCGAGCGCTGAGGGAAGGAAAGCTCGGTGTTTCGAACGGCGTACTACCCGGGATTTAGTCCTGACCGCGCGCTCGGTGAGCGGTGCCATCTGTACTAATCCAGACTTGAACTTTACCTCCAGCAGAAAGTAGATAAATCAGGTTCTATTTTCAACTGATACTGTCCCACAAAGCGACTTTGTTTCCTGGGTCACAAATGATGTCAAATAGCAAAGTATAAAGGCGTGATGCATTATGATCAGCACGTTTTATACAATAGATTGAGTTAGTTTTGCTACTACGTAGTGTCTTCGAAACCAAGCGATTCTTTTGCTTCGAGCGTGTACTTTTGACGAAGGTGCCTGTTTTGTTCAGGTCCATCAGCAAGTGGAACCATGCAGCGACTGAAAAAGAAAACTTATATTACTCGTCCACTAACGGTTGACATTGCAAGGTCAATTGGACTTGATCAGTATTATATACCTTGTCGTAAAGCGTTTGATTCCATCCTCCGGATTTTGGACACACAGGTGAAAGAGCTTGCCTTTCTGTTTTCATAGTCTTTGATCTTTTCGCTATGGTGCTATTCATTTTTTGTTGGATTGACCTAAAGGGAATCGGTCAACCCGGCAATTGGAAATGAGGTCAAAAATGTTGCGTTCGCTCGGAGATGCTTAGCTCAGGGCTGCTTTCTCTATGTGTCACGAGAATCTCTGAATGCAGTTATGGCGATCTTTGCCCCACCCTTGCTGTCTTTATACTAACCAGATTGGTCCCCCGGCAACTTCCGGGCCTCAATTCCCTGCGCAGGCACAGCTTTCCGCTGTGCTCCTCTCTTGTGCCGCAGGTGGAATAGGGCACAGCGGAAGGCTATGCACAAAAAAGGTGTCTCATGCAATGGGGGACGTCTACATGACGATAAAATATAATAGCATCATAATACTTAATCGTACATTAGCTCTGTTAATGATAGTTTTTCCTCCTCTCCCCCCCCCCCAGCCTTCCTTAGCCCTTGTTCCTCCACTGCCCTCCAGCTGCCACAGCAGCACCACATAGAATGACTTACAATATGCGCTCAGTAGGTGCTTATATAGCCGCTGCGGTGTTATCACAATCATGCCATTGCAAAACATTCATAGCTGAAGTCTGCGAGCAACCCGATGTTGTTAGCGGTTTGTTTATTCCAATGAGTCCTTATCACTTCATTGCGGACGGACAGACGGACATACTTACATACATACAGACACACATACATACATACCGACACACCAAGTTAGCGGTTTATAAAATAGAAGGATTCTCTCGAAAACGCTTTTGCTGCTCACGAATTTTTCATGCAGGCATATGTAGGGAAGCGTTTTGAAAAGGTGAGCGTTCCAGCTATGTTATTGATAAGAGCGAAAGAGCAAGCTCGCCAAGGAGTTGATCCAGCAATCATCTGTCTGCCAACTCAGTCCTGGACCGCAGTGATTTTCCGCTTCATAGCTTTGCCCAGGGAACCGTTTAGCAGAAATGCGAAGCCGTTGTGAGCTCAATATCCAAGGCGAACACAACGATATCCGTCTTAGTTCAATTGGCCGGGTTGGCTGTTCATCTCCATTTGTTGGGCAACTTGGGCGAGCGACTCCACCGCGCTCTTTTTTTACCAAAATTTTTTAGAGAATTCGGAACTCCATCTAATACTTTTTTTTTAGGTTGGTCGTCCTCTTATGATGACTGCTATTCAACGAGGGAAAGAGCCAGAAGAACTGCTAGGGTAGGCTTTACATCTTTTTGGGTAATCACAAGAGCTACAGTTTTTGATTTGTTCTGTTTTATTAGTTGCTTCTTTTCGTTTCAGTTTGTGATGTGAAAGTTATCACAAATGCTTGGTTAAGGGCAAAACTTTCGCCTCAAGTGGTACATGCGAAAAGAAGGGTTAGGGGGGGGGGCTATTTTCATCTGGGGCAAAGTGTTTTTGCTTAACTTAGCATCCTTTTAATATGAATCAATTTTTCACATTTGCTACTTTGATCGTCAGCTCTTCAGAGGCGATGTGAAGCCAAAGTTGGATCTGTTCCGCACTTGTGTTGCTGCCATTCCACGACTCCTACCCGAACCGATGACATATTCTGTATGTCGACACATGCCTGCATTTTTGCATTTGCATTTTTTGCGTTTTTGCTTTGCATTACATTTTGCATGTTTTTAGGAGCTCATAGACATCCTAACAAGAACAACTGTCCATGTTGATGAAGAACTCAGAACTATGGCCGGCAACACTCTCCAGAATATGCTTGGAGAATTTCCAGAATGGAGAGAGCAAATAATAATAGCCGAGATAACCTTATTGCACAGCCAGTTGACTGTAACTCTTTAGTGTTAATCCATTTCCCGTTTGCCTCTAGAGTCATTTGTGCGTATTTCTACGTGACAATGTGTTTCAGGACTTCTATCCTGCTGTTCTTGATGAAGCGCTCCGTCTTTTACATCAAATGGTCGTTACATGGAAGTCGGCAGCATTACAGGAAAAGAAAAAGGAGCAAGAGAAGGTAAAATTCGTTCATAACCCCAAAGTCAAACTCATGTCATCAATTTTCAAAATACTTTTATAACAAGTTATGCAAGTTCAAACAATATTGAAAGTTACTTTCCGATGAAGTAGTTTTTCTCTGCGTTTGGTTTTCTTAGATGAACGGGATCAGAGTATGTTTCTTACTTTTTATGGCGATTAGTTACAAATACAATATATGCGCATGTATGCACTGCATACATTTCAATGTCATGGCTTGCTAAAGATTTTAGTTTTTTCGAAGGATCCAAATCCGTCCGAAAATTCTCACGTAGTTCCTCCTCTGTATTACCTCAACTATGCGTCCGTTTTACATGCTGTGGAAGGAATGGCTTTAGTGATGCTATGTCAGATCAGGTGAGCAGTATCTGTGATTCTTTTTTTGCCTCACAGCTTCTTCTGTATTTCTCAAAACTATTTCCTTATCAGGCCTCAACCGAAAAAGATCGCTATTTCGTTGCTGAAGGAAGTAAAACAGATCATAGCCATTCTTGCTCTTGATGTGAGTTCTCTCAAAAACGCTACTTTTTCAAGTCAGAAAGCTTACATATTTCAGAACGCAGACACACCTGTTATAAATGTTCTTGATGAAGCTACGCCATACGTCGTTCGCAAATATATCGAACATGTCCCTCTTTACGAAAGAGTCAGTCTTATTTATGATGTTTGATCCTCCGATGTACAGGGTGTCCCAAAATTATGGGCGCCTACACACGGCAATATCATTCAAGCTTCTAAGCGAAGGATGCTGAGTGAATTTCTATATAAGTTGACTTTCATCATGTACTACAACGTAGAACTGTCAGAATTCCAAATGCTCCCCAATGCGACGATTGCAAACTCGAAGTCACTTCTTCGGCTACGCGCACGTTGCACGCTGATATTCCTCGTCTATTTCTTCCTAGGCTTCCTTCATAGTCGCTTCCGGTGACTCAAACTGTGATTATGAACTCGACAAACCCTGATTTCACTTACGGACCACACCGAGAGGTGATATGGGAGCGAACCTGGTGGAAATGATAGCTATTCCTCGGTGCTAGTCAAGTCGGGCAACTGAAGCCGGCACTACTCTTGGATGAACTTGGCTATGTGAGCTAGAGCACTTACCTGTTGGGCGAATCTCGGGTTATTTCCACGGTGGGACTCATGCCGAGTCTTCATTACGTACAGCTCAGCTGTCAGGATTTGTTGATGATCTTATCGAAATCGACGGAAAACTAACGACCCCTTACCGATGGATGTCGTGTTCCTTCAATCCTAATTGGGAGCGTGTCCGGTGATTTGCAAACAATCTTTTCTCGTATACTGGCACTCCCGACATTTTTGCCCGGAATGCTATCGTTCTGGCTATTGCCAATCAGCTCAGCTATGGAAATTTTTCCTTCAGAAAAGGGTGGTGGGGTGCGTGTCCTCACTGCATGCGAGTGATCGCAGGTCGCGGAAAAAAAAACTTCTGCTCTCATAAAAATAATGGGGATTTCACAATTCCATTCTAACAGATTACAAGAAGGTCTTCCTGCAGAACTCATCATAAGCAAATGAAGTCAAAATAATCGAGTACTTTTGCTGAATAATTTTTTGAATTTCGGCGCCCATAATTTGGGGACACCCTGTAGAACTATCGCGCCGTCAGTGGAGGGTTGATCTTGTCCAGTGCTTGTTTTGTAGTTTGAAAAATTACGAAATATTTCAGACGAGTTGGAATCTCGATTTCACTTCAGTTTGTGACAAAGTTGCTGCCATTGACTCTGATGTGTGCTTAGTAAGTCATGAAATTTCGAATAAATCGGCAATAGAATTTGACGTCGGATGAAAAATTCGTTTAGGTTAATAGCGATAAAGGTAATGAATATCTGCAATGGGATCCTTGGGCTTGTGCGCTGAGCGGTTATGCAGAGAGAAAGCATCTCATTTCGAGGTATATTGAAGCACCAAGAAGCTGAGGGGATAGTGTTGATGAAGTTTTCTTTAGATGTCCGTCGGCCGTTGCCAATGCTTGGCCTACACTTTTCAGCCGATTGATGGCCGTAAATGCGTATGTAGATCCAAGGTAAACGATTTTTTCATTTCTAGTTTCTCTTACATGCGTGCTGACGAGATCATATGAAATGCTACATGAAGTTTAGCATTTGCTAATTATATTGGGTTGTCCCATAAGTCCTGTCCGAATTTTGTTCGAGTTCCGATTTCTCCAGTCCAAATCATTGTCACTGCGAAGTATATGCATTGGTGTATTAGAGAGTGCATCTAGACCGG
>KZ345187.1:143860-157601 GCA_002352805.1 Teladorsagia circumcincta
TATTTCTAAGCACCTTCCAGAGCAGTGGTCGCGGAAGACGGTCGAATGCTTTCTCCAAATCGTAGAGGACTAGGTAGCACCCGCTGCTTTTCTCGGAACCTCTCGATCATTAGTCTGCCGCTTAAGATGGCATCCGCTGTTGATGTTCCAAGCATGAACCCAAACTGTTCCTGGGGGATCGGTGCTCCCGCAGCTTAGAATCGACCAGCCGCTCCTACAGTATCATCGTGTGAGCAGTTAAGCTGATGCCGCGATACTTACCTTAGAGTAGTCCATGGCATCACGAATGAAGATGTGTACAATAGTACTTGTTCTCCAGGCATTCGGCATCCTTCTTCGCAGTTACATCGTTCAGGAAGCTGGTGAGCCATCTTAAGCCATGCTCTCCAAGCACCTTCCATGCCTCAATTGTCATTCCATCTAGGCCAACCGCCTTCCCAACCTCCATCTCTCCTATTCCTCAATGAACCTCATCTTACGTCCACAGTGAGATGGGGCCAGTCATTGCCTCTGCTTGAGGAGTATTCTTGTGAGGGAACTCTTCGCTCAGAAGCCTCTTGAACTATCCCCCACCTTTCTTTGATTTCGGCTTGTTTTTTCAGGGTGGTGCCTTTGCTACTCTTTACATTGCAAATGAAACTGGTGCGACAAGATAGACGTAGTCATGGTAATGACAGATTTAGCTATTCCAGATTTTGTTGTTCGAACATGATAAACTTCCGAAGGAAGAAGATACCTCAAGGAAAATAGCCTTTTTTGTGGAATGCTTATCCAGCCTGTAGCCGAATATTTCCCCATGCCTCAACATTCTCACAATATCTATCCAGTTTTCGTTTTCCGGAATGTTACAGCTCTCTCCGCTTGTAATTGTTTGCTATCTAACATGTTTCTCTCCCACATGGTCATAAGTGTTAATGCTCAGAAATCTGACTGTGAAGGTTGTCCAAAATGTGGAGCATTCTTTCAAATTAGTCTACGCTCTATACGGACTGTGCATGAAGTACAGTCTTGAGCAGGTAAACGTCAGATGAGTGGAAAATTTCACTGCGGAGTGTAACTTTTTACTTTTTCCATGCATTGCAAAGTATTCATCCGTACGGGCTTCAGTGTAAACGCGAGAAAATGGAATTTGAGAGAAGCTAACTCCCCCCTTCATGGATATTCGAACCGTAAAGCATCTTCGTTTCCTTTTTAGTCACTCCTAAAGAGCCGCGCAGAAAAAATTCGAACCTTGTTTGCTGTCCAAGTGTTCGAGAACAGTTGGGAACACACCCTAAAATCCTGAGTAACATTCCTGGGTGTCATAGGGCCTATTTTTCCTTTGCCTTCTATCTATACAGTTGTGTTTAAATCAGCTATGCAGTTGTGCTTAAATTAGTGAAAGGCGTGGTTCGAAGTTTCAGATAGTATCATCTCTATGTCAACCGCCAGGTGCATGGATTCCATCACTGATCAGCAGACTGGTAGAGACTGCAGGCGAAACTCATGAGGATACCCAAGCCTATGTGACCGATCTGCTTTTGTGCCTTCTGAGCAGTGCACCACATTTGAACCCGGTCCGTTCGATGTTCATCAATCCCTAAAGTTTATCAGTTTATCATGGAGTTGATCTGATGTAGCTTCTTGTTCAGATTCTCGAGCCTCCAATTCTTCCATCGGCGTCACCAACTCATGCGCGATCTACTTCGTATACACCAGCTTTACTACGACAGTCAGTTCTCAGCCAGCGATTGCACCATGAAAGGAAGGGTAAGAAATCACATCGTCAGCGTTACTGTTAGCGTTTTTTACTTATTCTTGTGTTCGCCGTTTCAGATGTTTGTTTATCGCTGCTCATATCTGAGGAAGAATGCAGGTTAGGAGCTGCCCTGATGAGAAGTAAGAGTGCAGATCAGCTAAAAAGTGATGCAGAGGGAGATGAGGTAACTCATCAGTTTTGTTCAACGTATATTGGGTAAAGAGATACATGGTTCATTTCCAGGAAGCTACCGCTCGGATGCAAATCTGCGCAATTGCAGTCGCGTTGCTGGAAAGTGGGGTAGACAATGAGTTTCTGCTCTCAATTAACCTCTTGGAAAAGGTAAACTTCACATGATTCAGGAGTGATAGAATATGGACGGTCCCTGGTTGACGATCATCAAACGAGGCCATACGTATGCATGCGGTGGCGGCGGTTGGGTAGCCGTGCGGCTTGTCATTGCACCGGGTGCATGGTTATGATTTACGAGCGCGCGCGCTGCCGCATATCCGCTTTTGAAGGGACATAAGCGAGCAGTGGTGACTGCGAGTAAATTGGGGATCGTTGCGTGGTCGCCATCCGTGTCGGAGGTGCAAGTCATTGTGCCCACATCTCAGTCTGTCATCAGGAAGTCGCACGACGATGAACGCGATTAATTGTCAGAACACCAGCCACTTTATCTGCACTTTTGGTGTTAGTCGGAGAAACGCAGACGTGGGAATATAGTGCTATATAAAGTAGTTGGGAATCACATTTCTAGTAGTGCTTCTCCGATTTTGGAAGATTGCCAATCTCAATGCAAGCTGAGTCACAGTTCTAAGGTATACTGGGTAAACTTTCGAGAGTCAACCAATGGTCATTTCTGTACGCTTAGGATCCCTGATAACACTTCTTATACAAACTGTACGTCTGGCTGAGTGACTCTCTTGATGTCGATTGGATCATCCTGCAAGGAGATCATGAGCGCCTGCCATTAGCTTCCACTCGAGTATCTTCACCGTCAAAGCGTCACCTTTTAAGTGGTAGAAACAATAACAATATATGGTTAGCCGTTAAATTCGCAAGAGAAGGCTGTTTGAGTGGAAGGGGTGGTAGGGTTGGACCACAGTCAAACAAGGGCAGTAAAAAGTTTGTGGAGAGCAATATAGGAAACAATCTGACGAGATTAGCAACGAGAGAAATTCAAGAAGATTTTCTTGGCTTTGTGACCTTTCTCTCAAGATTTGATTCGAAATTGTGAAAACCTATCAAAAAAGTTTCAATTGAAATAGGGTCTTATTTATGGAATTTTTGTTAGGCATCAGAGCTCTTATACAGGGTGGCTGCTAAATATTGACGCTCAGATATTGACCGTATTTTATAAGGGGTCAAATGTTTCCATAAGTTTGCTTCATTCAACAAATAAAGCAATGCACTGTTGAAGTACCGGCTTTAAATGGTCATTTATGAGACCGATATGGGTTGGAACTTTTTTCCGACTCACACTGAGGGCAGACACAGCTCAATATCGTCGAATTCTTCCCACAAAACCTCCAAGGAAGACTTCCTTACTCGAAGCTTCATACCTTGGTCCGAACGACATGGGTTCAAATCAGGGGTGTAGTTGGATGAAAATCCTACGACGTCTAGTCCAGGAAGTAGCGGTCATGAATGCCACCGTAGATTCCTGATACTATTTTTGATAAAGGATGTGCGGTTTTATCCGTCGAGAATTGTCAAGTGAAGAGATCTCTATCACGCGAAAATTTCCCCAGTAAATCTGGGAGTTTATTTTGACGGATCCTTCCTTGGAGCTATGTGAAAATCTGATCCAAAGACATCTTTTGCCAACATCATGATGGATTCATGCAGTAGGCGTCTGATGTGCTCACAATAGTAGGAATTTTGCCTCTTGTGGTTTTGGAAATTATGCCCCCTTCCTTTTGAAGCTCTTGTTCTTTGATGTTGTTGAGCAAAATTTCCGTCACTTTCAACCTCTTTAGCTACTCTTCTGCTGAGTACAAAGCTGTAAATCTTTTCCCACAATAGCCACGATTACCTTGACGACCTTCCTAGATCTTCAACAATTTCGTTGCGGTTAGCTCTGTCATCACAGTCGATCATTTTCACAATGATGCTACAAATCTGCGGTTTCCTCTCCGCATATTATTCTCGGTCTTTTCTTGGTGGCACCATTTTTGCTGTACTTTCTGATTGCGTTTTGTACAATTCTTGTCGCAATCCGAAGTCCATAAGCATTCTTCCATGCAGGTGGACTTGTACCCAGTAGATTACGGTGTCTTTCAGACAGAGAGGGAGGAAGGACTTTCCTGGGAAACTTTCTCACTGAAGCCCTCCCGAAGTGAAGTGCCTCGGGGCTTCATCAAAACCTCAAGCTTCTGAATGTTGTAATCATTGTTCTGACGTACAATTGTTAGCAGATTTGGCTCAGAATTATGAGGTGTGCACAAACATTCAGTTGCTAAATGTTAAGAAGCTCCAATGCGTGTATGGGCTTAGAAATCTACGTGAGTTGTGGTGTTTGTTGTTGAAGGCAGATGGTTCATGAATAGATCGCCCGTGGGAAATGAGGGTAGACCTGAGAGGTACAACCATGAAGAAAAAACTAATGGGAATAGTCTACACCAGCACAACGGGGCCCGTGTTCTCCCCGCTGAATCCCATTCTGGACGAGCCGCATTGGTCCTGACCTCATAAACGTGAACGCTCTGCACTGCTTCTCTGCTGAAACAGCCGGACTCTGAAGGCGAGGGTCCAGCAGATGAGAGAGGCAATCGGTGGGCAGAAGAACGAGGCATTCAGAAGGACGGGTACAGCCCTGTTACATCCCTCTAGGCGCGCCCCTTGTAGGGGAAGAGGGGTTGGGGGGCTCAGCTCCCCTTCATATAATAGTAGGCACATTTTTTATTTTATTTTATTTTATTTGAAATACACTCACAAGAGTGTGCCCAGATGAGGGAAGAAAGAACTATCGTCGTTGAGCAGAAAAGGCAAATGCAACACTTCTAGAACTAAAAGGCTAAAGCCAGGCAGCAACATAAAAAGAAGCAGAAACGAAAACGCAAAGTAAATAAAGAAATACAAATCGAATTACAGACCGAGTAGCTTCAATTAGGTGATTTGTCATCAGAGGCGCTCACAATAAAGCACAGGGAGAAAGCAGGCTAATTAGGAAATCCTAGGATGCTAGCGGTTGATACACTTCCAACCTCAAGGTGTTACCTGAGTAAATAACCCAGACAAGATAGGAGCAAGCACAGCACACACTTGTTCCGAATTTTACCGAGTTTATGAGATAAGATCAATGAAGTGGTGGATGGCGCTAGTGATAACGCCACTCGACAAGAGCACAAGGGCATGCAAGTCGAACCACGAAATCAGATTTTCGGATGTTAGGTATTCCCTTCCCCTAACAATCTGACTTCAGGCCCACCAGAAGAAAGTGAGGGAAACAGAGTGTGCGTGCAAATCACAGCGCAGAATTAAAGTAGTATCATAGATACACCAGAAGCAGGAAGGCATCAGGACCACACAGCACACTAGGGAGAGAGAAAGCTAACCATATAAGAGGAAAAAAACTTACTATGTAGTTAAAAAAAGGAGTCAAGTCAAGACAGAAAACTGGCTCAAAAAGAACCAAAAAACTGCAGCCTAGAGACGAATACCGTAGGAGAACCCATGCCAGACAAAAGTCGTAATGCTGAAGAAGAAACTTCATTGATTTTCTTGACACAGGTTGACGACCGTGCACTGGGTTGATGCTCACAGGTGTCGACAGTAGCAAAAAGCGAGCAAAAATGCAAATACTGCAATTAAATAAACTTTAAAAAGCATCATCAAGATCCAAGACTCGAAGTAAATCAATTTTTTCAACCTTCTCCTGAATACTCCTGAACATTTGCTTCTCTTCGACATACATTGTTTTGTCACTGTTCTTAAGAGGGTGGACAGTGGCACTACGTGACCGTGAGTCAGAGCGTAGGTCTAACTACGTAGACCAAACGAGCCTCATAGCTCTCCAGGGTACCAGGCCTACCTGGCCAGATAAAATTATGAATTAAACTTATATTCACATGTATATATTTATTATATATACATCTTCATTTATTACACTTCCATTACATAGAAATACTATTGAAAATTAGCAGGGCGCAAGTGGTGTACTGGCATGTGACGCTGCTTACCACGCTCGCGGTTCGGGGATCAAAATCCTGGCCCACCGAGCCTTCCGTCCTTCCGGGGTCGAATAGTTGGTACCACACTCGCCTATCGGCTGGCCCCCCGCAAGTCACTGTACAGGCAAAATCGCTTCCAAATGGCCAATAGTAGTGTACAAAAGGAAGCAGAATGCTTACCGCATCCCTGATAGGGATTGATCAACGGCGAATGCCTTATGCTTCATCCTTTGATAGAATAAGTGAACAGCACATCGCCGTCTTCCGAAAGTCATTTACATAGATCAAGCACGCATTCAAATTAGGCTACCAGTTGCAGCGCAGAGGACGAGCGCGTGGCGCATCTCGAAAGTGAATTGTTCAGCGCCTAGCGGCTTGTCCCATAGTGCATTCCTATGAGTTTATCCTATAGTGTGCATTTCTATGAGTTTATATAGATTTATTCAGATCCTCGACACATCTGGACCTCATAAGACGCGATGCTTGCAAAAGCTAGAGAAAACGATAAGTCAGCTTGATTGGAAGGGATTCAACAACATCGTTGGTCTTCTTTCTAGAGGTGAGTTGTTCTGCGTCGCTCTCCGTGCACCTTCAATGTCACTTTGAGTTATTCAAGAAAATATCATGATAAGATGGTGGCACGCTTTTTGTATCTGTTACGTACTCACCTTGTCAACGAACGTTACTGCGGTGGAACTTTGCCACACGCGGCGTTTGTCCAGTTGTAAATTCTAGCTCGCTGACAGATGACTTTGATTTATTAAGTTGAGTAAAAGATTGTGACTCGATTAGATGTCGTTGAATAGATTACGCGTTCGAAGATTGATTGCTGTCTAGTTACAACACAAATTATGTGATACTGCTTCCTATCGAAGTTCTCACGGTCTTTTCAATGGCAACTTTTTAAAACTGTTTGATACATAAAGATTGAAAAATACCACTTCCACTAATTCGGTTATAGTGAAGATTTTTTCGCTCTGTGCTTCTTTTCGTATTCTGATCCCCACCCCCACTTTCCTGTTTTGGGACATGTCTCGTATATGTGCTTGGCTGTCGGTTTGATTACATCTACAACACTTCAATTAGATTATCGTGGTGATGTTTTGCTCGCGGCCTTCATCGTCGAATTTTATGGTTCGTTTGGCAGACAACATTACCTTCAGTCACTAATGCGCTGTTCGGTTTTCCCTGAGAGACATCATCGCCGTCGCTTGTCCGACAAACTCTGAGCATTTCTCGGATTTTTTTCCAAAATACGAAACACTGAAATGTCAATAGTTATCTGTCGAAATATGAGCGTTGATTGGTTTTCTTTAAATAGGCCATGCGTAGGAATTGCTCTTGGAATTGGAGACATTTGAGCATATGTGAAATGTGATGGCTCGCTGGAAAAACCATGTGCTGGTATGATTACCCTTATTTTGCCTTCACGGCATCTTGGCTGGGATGGGTAAGTTTGCTCTGAGAAGAGCTCTCCTTAGGTGCTCCCTTTCATGAGTTCGGTTGTACTTAACTTGGAAAATGAAACACAACCTACGCAATCCACATGAGGACCTAATCACAACACCGAAGGTTTTTGAGGCGCTGTGTGTTGGAGAAGTTTCTGGAAATAATTTCAGGGACAATCGTCAGTTCGGCTTATGAGCCGTCTATCCAGGCATTGATACGAATCATCGATGTACTTGATGAGCCTGTTGTGGGAGGTCGTGACTCTCTGGGCCTGGTTGTCTGTCATGTTCTCCCATACCTTCTGTTCAACTTTGACGCACCGAATCACTTGTGTATGTCTGTGTGCGCTGTTCTGAGACAGGTAAGCTCTTTTTTTCCAATTCTTCTCCTTTCAGATTCTAGATGACTTTTTAGTACTGTGTGGAATCGCTGAAGAATGCGGACGTTTCGCAAGCGGATCATCCCCTGAATAATTTAGCTACGGTATGATTCGTTCAATGACGAGGACGTTTCTGACTCTTGTTAACTTAACCTTAATAGCTTAGCTTTAGATGTTGTCACAATACAGCACGAAAACGTTCTCCAAAGATCGATATCAATGGACGAAATGTGTGTTGCAGTATCTTTGCGAAGCAATTGATGTGTCAGTAGTACAGCAAATGATTGTATTGTTGGCCGAGGTGAGGCAGTCCTGTTATCGGCTTCCTTTATAGTACGGATCTATAGGGGTTGGCAACTGTCTACCCCGAACTTGGAGGTCCGGTGTCCCAATATGTTATTGCTAGTGGTGACGAGATGCACATAATTAATGCTGTTGTCATTGTGTGTACGTTCAGACTTGACGAATCGCAATTGATGCGCTGTGAAGATAAGACACAAAGTTCGAATAGGCATCACACCGCGTACGTCTTGCGCAACCGTAATTGTGAGTGGCATGCGGGATGATTGTCGCGATTACTGCGTTAAGTGGCCAAGAACAGTTAGTCACCATTCACTGGAAATAACTAAGCTCTGGCACCTCGGAAACAATGCTGGCCTTCTCCTAGCGGAACTCGGATCGGTGGTTGTTCGGTCTTCTTGAAACCTAGACATGTTGTGAATATTGGTTTGTCGTTTTGCCGCACAGGTTGTTACGATGGCACTTCTTTTCGGTCGACCTTTCGAATAATTCGTCGTCTTCAGGACCTGAAGTCGTTTCCAAGTTCTTATCTTGTGACTTACCCCCACAAGCCCCAATACCCTCAAGAGCTGCAAATGGAAGAACATCCCAACCAAAGAAACCAACCTCCGTAGTAAGCAATCATGGAGGAAAGTCATTAGTAAGTAGCTGCAGAGGTTGGTTTCGTTGGCTGACAGGCTACGAACTTTGAAACGGCCTCAGGTCCTGACGACGAATTGTTAGAAACGTCGACTGAATAAAGAAGTTCCATCGTAAGAACCTGTACGACAGAAAGACAATGAGCGATATTCTAATCGGTGGTCTGCTTCGACGCAGTTCTTCGCAGATGTTTTAAGCAGTAGAGGGGCCGTTAGCAGGCGGGAGCCCATATTTGATGGAGGATTTTCCGGCGTCATTCGTCGGATTGGCTTCATGGCGGCGGCAGCACTTCCGTTCCCATTGACGCCATCGACAAGTTGTTAATGATGTATGAGTAGTGGTGGCAAGAATTGCACGAGAATCCCTTTCACAGAGTCCAAGCTTTTGACGTTCTCATAGAGTGCAGAGCAGAGTTCAGATGTCGAGCTTAGATTAGTGCACATCAACTGTCGTGTTATCTCTTTTCCGGTGGTGCTGAGGTGCAAATTGGCGGCGCTCCCACAAGGCGAAAGATGCTATCTGCCAAGAGCCAGGTAGTGATTGTGGGAACATTAATCCGCTTATGCTACTGTAGCCCTTCACCGTCTAACCTCAGCTGCTGAACGAAGAAGCATGTGACAATTTTCTAGCAATGAAAGTGCCGTAAAACGAAGCTGTGCTATTCGCGACACGCGTTTCCGTAGCACGCGATTTGCCTGTTTCGTTTTTAAGAAGCGATGCTTCGGAAGAAATTAAAGCCGTCACCAGCAGTGAGGAATGTGGTGGTTTATTGGAGGTCTACTTTTTTTCTCGTATCCAGCCTCTGGTAGAAATGAATCCCTAGCCAACTAGGACATCAAATTGAAGGACATTTCCTAAGTACTCAATCAGAATAATACGCGAAAGTCCATTCAGTGGTTCACTATCAAGCGCGTCTTTGAACGGACAGCTGTTGCTGTCCTTCGTTAATTCAGTAATAAAAAATTGGTCACGATTCGATCCGTAGGAGTTCACATCCGAGAGCTGTGGGCTGGAATGTTCCAACCGTTTTATTGAACTCTCCAAAACGTGGAAGAGCTAGGGTTGTAAAATAATGCGTGCAACGGTATCAATCCTGCGACAACTGAGGGGATTGGTTGATTCGTATTTTCAAAAGACATTTGCTCGAAACTGAGTGTCCAGATAGAAGGAGGCGCTCATGTCCTTGGGGGTGGGAGACATCTAAGTGAGTTAGCCAATTGCTGTGCTTGGTACTAAACCCTAGGGAGGGGAGGAGATCCTAGAGGAGCGCGTGAGCAAGTTGTGTTCTCCCTTGCATTTCTCCCATTTGCTAGGCTTAATCCTAGTCTCACCTACCATCGCCTCTATTTCGAATGTCCCCCCCCTCTTCCCCTCTCTCAAGGACATCATCTAGAAGGGTCAAGGAAAAAGCATTTGGCGTTGATCATTCCCTTACTGGATTGCGCCACACATTCTACCTCCACTCGCAATCGTAGTGCCATTTCGAATGCGATTCGATTTAATGAATTGCGGAAGCCAACTGGTGTACGGATCTGTGTTATATCCTCCCAGTCCAAGCAATCGGCCCTGAAGGGATGGAAGGTTTGATTGACCTGGACGGCGTACAGTCCAAGGTTTGCTCTCCAGACCAGCGCCACTTGCCACTGTACCACTGTACTAGGTTTACAGATATCCCCCAATATTTCACACGTCGAAGATGCGCGTCTTGTTTGATGTTGATTGACTTCGGCGAAATTGTCAAGGATCTTCTCAAGCAAATTGGAAAGAAACCCTACTAAATGATTTGGGAGAATTCTAATTGAATGAAATGGAAAAAAAACTAAACTACTAGAAACACTTGAGCTTGTTTTCAAAATATGCGCTGTAAGGTCCCACGCGATTCACGAAATGAGATCCAAGGTGTTAATTCACATCTTGGTCGGAAGGTCTCTCAAAATACTTAGGTTAATTGGAGTGCTTTCCAGATGCTTGAGAAAGGAACTGCTTCGATGCATGTATACGTGCTACACATGTTGTATCTGCTGTTGTTGAGAAGAGATGCTGTAACGTCGCCGTTGGTGATAAATGCGCAGGTCAGTTCAGAAGTATCTGGTCAGCTTCAAGTTAGTACATTCGATCAGGTTCGCAATTAAGCGAGTAATCCTCTTTTAGTGGTGCACCTGCCCTTTTAAGATGCCGTTCTTCACGCGATAGGCGGCGTGACTCGCACCGTAATCCTCTGCTGCTGCTGTGACTTGTTGCGCAGCGGCGTTCAGCACAGCGTATTGTGGCAATCAAGGAATTACGATAATCGTTGGTGCTAGGGCGGCAGAAATTACTCGTGACGTGCTGCGCATCACACGGGGATGGGGATGTTCCCCCGCACACGCTTGCGACGTGTTCGAAGGAGGCGAGGCGCGATAGAGACAGCCGCTCAGCGTGAAGACGATCGTAACTCGAGGTTTATTCGCGTTTCTGGCACAACATTTGTGCATCTGAACGACCACTGCTCCTGTCAGCTGGTTTATCGCTCGAGCAATGCGCACTCATAAAACTCCATTAGAAATTACGATTAGCCAACTGAACCTCCGTGTTGAGCAGAGGCTGGCCAGATAGCGAAAGCGATTACCCGTTGGTCGTTTTCACCCGTCGGTCCCCTCGTCGTCGGAGGTTTACCTCTCGCACTACTATAACCGGCATGAACTCGTTTATGAGCCCGCATGTTCATCTAATGATTGCCGGGAAAGCCTTTTTGCATAGTTTACGACATTTTGATAGGCGCGCACCATATTGTTCGCAGGCGCGGCCTCGGCAGCGAATCGTCGCGCTCGCTCGCTAATCGCACACCCATTCGGCCAGCCCATCTGCGTCACATCCGCACTTCATCCCACCGAACAACGGTGTACTCTGTAGAGAAGACGAATGGAAAGAGGTGTATATTAGTGCTACCGTGTCTATGAAACGCCTGTGTTAGTTGGTATCTTATGCGAAGTGATGCCTTCAGATGTTTTTTTTAAACTGTCATTCTTTCCGCGGTGGGTACGGAAAGCGCCCGATTGATCGCAAAGGTTGAAATGTAGGAGATCATTCGCTTGAAATCATACAGCAGTCATGTTTTACTGCTGCGGTGCAGAGAATTCTGCCCACCGGTTATCAGAGTAGTCTTCCTTTGAGCAGTCCCTAGCTCTCGCAGGTATGGGTTTTCCCAAAAGACATTGTTTTCTGGAAATGTACATCTTGGGCAATGCTCATCCTTGAATATAAACGCTGTGTCTTGGGCTCATAGAAATGCTCTTATCCGAACAGCTTATGAGCATAAGGCCTTTTTCCCGCTTCTTTTTTTTTCAGCCCTGGCTCTGACTGAAAATTGAACGTTCCGCAGAGGTGTTACTCCAGTTAGGATTCGTTTTAAGGGTCGTGTTTTTGTGAATCGTGGAAGCCAACTAAATCAGAGATAATTGGTGAACGAGCAATCAAAAATCCTCTGATACTGTCGGCTCATTTGGAATCCCGTTTTTCAAAAATAACTCTAACTCTGATGAGCAAATTCTACATTTCATACATGCAAACAAATGCTACTCATTTTGTTTTCTAGGTTATACGCAGCGTCTCACGGCATGTACAAGTAAGTTATCCCTCTTGTGCTATCCCTCTGTAACGGTTTTGTCTCAGCACGGATTTGTTCCAGGGAGTGAATTGGCGAGAAGCTGCACGGGTTTACAAGGTGGTAGTCGAGCAGTGGCAGAATGCAGAGCGCGACAATTCAGCGGTAAGTCTTTAGTGGAGTGTGTCCTTCAACGGTAGTCTCATCAGAGAATTAAAGGAAAATCTAACCCTGACAAGAACCTTGGAGGGGCAGTCAGAACAGAATTCAAGGTTTCTATGGAATCAAGTGTTTTTAGGAATCATTTTGTGGTTTTAGAAGTTTCAGTGGAGTGCGAAGGATTTGGTTCCCTTTTCAGGAAAGTGGAAGAGATTTCTCCCGGGTAATATCTACCTTCGCTTTAGTCTGACCCTATATGTATAAAATTTCACACTGGCTGGCAATGTGATGAAGTGCTCCGCGCCTTACTAGCCATATTCAATTTTCGCAGAGCAGTGGTGGCAACGTCTGGCGCCAGACGGTGGCGACTGTGTCCACAGCATTTCAGCAGCGCGATTTCGTCCGGCATATGTTGTCGTGGTCTCGCCATTCTGCCAAAAAGTAGTCGACCCTCTGGCAGGCCGCAGTGACTCGAGGAGGGTAGTTCATTCATTGGAGCGGCCGGGCACGACGTAATAACCGCTTCTGATTTGAGATGATGCGAGGTCGTCGTTAAGTCTGTGTGTTCGACCCCTTTATGAGAGTAGTTTCTTTGAAGATAGCATCTCCTTCGGCAGTGCAGGCACACAGCACACAGCGTCCATCGCGGCCGACGCGCTTAATGTGCCCGACACCTGGCGCTGTTCGGGGGCATGAAATCCGACCCTCCTCGTCACAGAATGTTGTTAAATTGTTAATGACCTCTCCGCGCGACAATTCCGCAACCCTTTTAACCAACCGCCCCCGAAAAGAAACATATGTACCGTATATGCGATTATAGGCTAAGCGCCTCATCGCTGTCATATTTTGACTGATGATATATTTGCATCGAGAACAGTTCGTGGAAAGTGGATTATTCAGAATGGTGACAGCACATCCGGATTCGAATTTGAGCTTTCACTGGTCTCAGCTGGATCCAGCTCAGGGTTGAGTCCTCCATCACCGAGAAAAAGCGTACCGAGTGCCGAATCCACCAGTACAAATACCATTGGTAATGTAAGAAAGCAGATGCCTCCTCATGTGAGTTCAGCAAATTTTCCAAGCATCCGGTGCTAGTTCAATGTATTGATCGATTACACGGTCTCATTTCAACTCTTTAGCTACGCGTTCGTGATCGTCTTGTCGGACTTCTGTCAGCGTCAGGCCTTCGTGTCGGTTTGCCGTCTGCTGTTTCTGTTGTCTTACATTACCAATGGTATTTGTACTGGTGGATTCGGCACTCGGTACGCTTTTTCTCGGTGGTGGAGGGCTCAAACCTGAGCGGGATCCAGCTGGGACCA
>KZ345187.1:205248-227921 GCA_002352805.1 Teladorsagia circumcincta
TTGAAACTCCTGAATTTTCGACATTATAAGAAATCGTTGGAGGCATTGGAGAAAATTGTTGAAGAAAATTAGGTGTCCCGTCCCCACCCCCATCAAGGAAAAACCTCTCGAAAAAAGTTACCAAGAGGTGTCGACCGTCCGTACGCACTATTTGAACGAGGGCCGCATTTTGTGGGCTTAGCAAGCTTCACCTCAAAAGGGGTGAATAGGGTCGCAAGAAAGAGAAGCGGCTGTTTTGCCGTGATTGGATGATTGTGGAGTGGTTGGTGGATTTGCTGCTCCATTATACCAACATCCTCCCCCTTGAGCTCTACGGCACAGCCCTAAGTGGGCGGAGTTGTGTGTGTCTATTGGTGTCAGAAATCAATGCTACAGAAACCGAGTTGAGGAGGATGGAAGCCTGTCCCATTAGAGAAACCTTTTAAGACGGATGGAGGTGGTGGAGGTCGCATCGAGAATCATCATCGTAAGGGGGTGCAAATTTTCGGAAAAGTGCGAACGCGACTGTTCATTTGTTGGCCGTGGAAGAGGGTTCACAGCACAGCGTGACGCAAATGCGCGTCACGTTTTCGCGCATGGCACAAGCTTTTCGTCACTCACCGGAACTTCCCATGTTTCAAAATAGTCCTTTCACTTAATGGGATTTTAGTAGCAACATATCCATTACCAATGATGGAATTGCTGAGGGGTAAAGACCGATTATAAAAAGATATAAAAATATGCCCAGATACACGCATAATGGTCGTCGTGAATTGCCAAGATACTTTCATAGGTGAGGGGTGAATCCGGACGAATGAAGTACATGGGCTATAGGCAGCACAAAGCACTCAAGCCGTACGACTCAAACTGCCAGGCCAACCAAGCGCATTTCGAATTCTTTTGATAATGTCAGGGTGGTATCACAGCAAGGTAAATTAGAATAAGGACGACTCATCAGAGTTTATTCAATGCATGCCCTTGGAACAAACTAGTGTGGTTCGTGCACTGAATATGAAAGTGTTGGTGCGAAAGTGGCTGGCAGTAATGAAAAAGGTCCAACAATCTGCTGAATATGCTTGAATCAAGGGCTTGCTCACTCTATCGAAAAGCAGCTGTGCTGCTAACATTATGGGAGGGACCATTGCACACTGTGAGGGGACCATTGCAGCTACTGCAGCTAACAATCAATGCAAGGCTCTAACACCCTTGTCAGGTGACTCCCATCCACGTGAGTAACACATCTGTGGTTCTCCTTGAAAGGTCCATTCAAAGGAGCGAAGGGGATCGTTTAGACGATTCCTGCCTGGGTTGGGCCTTCAAATGTCAAAATCGGAGAAATTTCAGGAAATATTTTCGGACACCGTGGAGACTCGCGAAGTGTTCGAGCAGGCCACAATTCCAGCACAACAATAGTTTGCAATTTCTTATTTCACGGAGCTCATCAAACAAGATCTCACCCGAGACAAGGCTGGCGACGATCAGTGGAAGAATCATCGATCGGAGCATGTTCATAAAGAGTTCACCTGGTAAACCAATCATCGCTATGACGTCATCATCCAAAGACAGTAACCTGTAACACTGTGACCATATTTCCAAACGCTTTCGATCCATGGAAGCACTTGAAAGTGTGAAATCGCACGTGATCCTATTTCAAGTGTTCACTTTCTTCCTATGTTCTTTATATTTATTTATTGCTTCTCTTCAGAAGATAATGGGCTTTGTTTTTTTTTTCAAAGAAAGCCCTCAAGTCCAACATTATCAGTGGTTTTTTTTACACAAGACCGAGTTAGTGATGATGTTTGCGCTGTTTTTCTGGTACCGAGAAATTGCCACCATATGCAAGGCCGACTTGGTCAACTCGCGGAAGGCTTGAGCCAGAAGTAGACCAGGGTTCAATAGTAGTGTCACGAGCCACTTGGGCTGCTTTTATACTTTGCGCCGTTGCAGACAGTGCAGACAGTGCGAACAGAGCGAAAAGCATCAATACCCGCGCATGACGCGTTCTGGCGCACAATCGATACCTTCCGATCGATGGTTTTGATTTTATGACATTTTGCTTTTTTCATGCTTTATGGCCGTGCTGCTTTCTCCGCCTACTTCTAGCTCGACGAAAATTTTTTCGGACAAATTTTCGGACGCTAACAGTTCAGGGATAAGCGAAAAATAATGATCCACTCAGAAAAAATATTTCTTGCTAAAAACACGAGCGGAAGCAAGACGGCCCATGTAACACCTGTAAAAAACAGGCTGTAACAAGGCTGGGATTATCGATCAAGCGCCGCCGACTGTGCGCCAGTACGCGTCATACACTAGCGCGCGTGCTGACGTTCTTTGCAGTATCCGCGCTGTCCGTACCGTCCGACAGCGCAAAGTAAAAAGGAACCTTATGCTACTTATGGTTAGCTTCTACCTTCGCCGCAGTTCTTTCAGGAATGATGTAACCCACCCAAGTCGCGCTTGAACCAGGTTTCCGAATGAAAATGATCTCATGACAAATGTTTGTCGCTGCGGTAATTAATCCATATTATAGTACAATGAATATTATAACCCTTCTGACATTGCAAAACGTTGCCTAGTTATAATGTCCTTTCCGCTCAAATGGCTTTTATTGATGCGATAGTTAATGAGACCATCAAGAGCAAATCTGGAGCCCGTGCAATCAAAAGGTCCGGATTCACCCCTCACCTATGGAAGTATCTTAACAATTCACGACGACCATTATGCGTGTATCTGGGCGCATATTTTTATACCTTTTATCATCGGTCTTTACCCCTCAGCAGGTCAAATTCTGACTTGTACGACTACCCGTGAGCCACGCCAATCTACGTCATCGTCGTCTGCTTCACTCGGCAGACACATCAGCGCAACATTTCTTCATAAGCGTAAACACTCTTCAATATGGGATGTTTGGTCACAAAACACAGACGATAATAAATCATCTGAAAAGTCCTCATAACTAATAGTGATCATTTAGTTCTTTGTTTTCAACAGTAACTAGTTTTCAATAATTATTATAATTCGGCCAGAGTTCAACTGGCGGCAGCTAACGTGGTGATCACCCGGTCGATGTGATCGAGAATTCCGAAGCACTAACATTTCATACGGATTTTGTAGTAGGACTAGCCGAAATAAATCAATATCAATCATGTATCGATAAATCCACGAATTTAGCCTAATTTTCAAGGCCTTTTCAAAACTTCCACGAAATTCGTCAAAAAACCCATCTGAACGCAACCCCCTTTAACGACCTCTATCAACCTCCGTTACCACTCCGATAAACATGCTCAATTTCTGGAAAAAAATGCGACCCCCTCCCCGAAACCGTAATGTGACCCCATCGGTCGAATTTGTACTGACGGTTGACCGTGGCCGACAGTCGCCAGCAGCATGCCGCGGACCACGACGAGCACGGACATTCAGCCCTTCAGTGAGCACAAAAGGTTTGACGGCGTAAGATGTTTTATAGCTCCCGACGAGAATGCTCAACAATATGAAGGAAAAATACTGATCATCTAGAGTTTTTAATTGGAATAAAAAGAACGCGTTGCCAGTCTTCCATGAGTGACAGAGCTCCTTACAATACGACACTTTTCGTCTACTTATTCACAGGCAATCATAATAGTATCATCATCTATGGTGCGTATACCATGAAAAGCTGAGTTAGGATGAAATGGTGCCCCGGTAGCGTAACTTGTAACGCACTTGCCCGGTAAGCGAGAGGTGCGGGTTCGAGTCCCAACCGGGCGAAAGTTTTGTTCACAACCCAGCATTCTTGTGAATCATAATAATCCATGGATAAATAGACCCGGGATGGCATGAGATTGATTGACTTGACTTAAATTTGTACTTGGAGTGGAAGGCTTAAGAAAAAAAAAGGCTGAATGATGCTGACCCAATGCACTTGAACGTTAGCGAATGATCGCCGGAAAAAATCTCGCTGATTTACTCCTGCGTGAACCAGAGACGTTTGCTATAGAAGCTTCTTCTTTACTCTCGACTATGCAGTAACACCTGCGTGATTAGCAACAAATTACCTGAGAAGTGAGCCTCCCACGGTACCAACGATCACTGACGATAACGTGCATACGAGGAACAGATTTCGTCGAACCCAAGAGATTTTTTTGGCTTCCTTGATCATCATTTTAGAAACTATAACAAATACATATGTGCAATGAAAGTTGACTTTAGTTCAACGCGATCAGACAGAAATCAGGCCTGAAGAGAAGAAGACATCGTGGAGGTGATCAGAGAATCAAAGCAATCTCCTCGAGTAAGATTTCTTCTGAAAGGTACGACTGGCAACCATGACAGGGCAAAGAATTCTCAGAATGAAGATGAAGGAATGACAGTTCCAGGTGAAGGGTATTTCTTCCGAGTCTGGAAAGACCGGTAGGCTGGTTGCCTGCCCTTAGTGTATCAAAGTCTGATAATCGAGTGGGTAAACGAGTTTCATCCTATCAAGCGCCGCCCACACTTTTTTAAATTTACGCTTGTGGGTTAATGTCGTACTGTGTCTGCAGATGCAAGTGCAGACTCTGATGACAATCCTAGCTAGAGTTGGAAATTTTGGGTCTAAATCTAGTGATCGACAATGGCGGATCGTACCACCACTTACTTCAGCACACTGATGACAGCGCCATGCCCAAGCGGGTCCATTCAAGCCAGCCACTTCTTCGCCCATGCATGACTTCTTTCCGAGTGTCTTGTAGTTACATCATAGGCTGAACATAACTCTAAACTTCAACTTCTTCAGTTCAATTCATTCCTCCTTTCTTCTTTCTGCCATAAACTATGCGGATGTCAAGATACGTATTTTAGCGGAACAACTCGACAAGAAATGCTTCTGCCTACATGAAGGGAAAATATAGATTTTCCTTTCTCATTGTTTTTACTCGTCCTCTTACGTACACGTCAGGTGGCTCGTCGCGCGGTGAGAAGGCAGAGATGCACACGGATCAGCGGACGGATCGCAGCGCGCACTGCAGCGGTTTGCTGTCAGGTCAATTAGAATGTATTAAAGTACCTTACACCGCGCACAGCACGCGCTGCCAGTCGTCCGCCGAACCGTCTGCGTCTCTGTATTCTCGCCGCGCGACAGGCCTCCTGTCGTGTACCCTGTCCTATTAGTCGAAATTGCACCCCAAAACGAACGGGGCATAAAAGTGCTTACTCTAACTCAATATTTATTGAACACAACACTGCGACGATGAACAGGGCTTCTGACTGGCACTTCAGACTCTCCATTGTTTTTTACAGATAGTTCTGTGGTATTATGATTTCACCACCTCTATGTGGTGAGTGGCTCACGCCACTTCTTCTACAGCTAACGGATTTGTCCGCTCATGCGCTGTCAGCTGACTTCCTTCCGGCCGTAGACGAAGGACGCATCGTCAGACCGCCATCCAACTTTCGAGTGAAGTTCAAAAAATGATTTTCCTTGTGAATGTCGAATTACTGAAGCCAAAGAATGGCTGTGATTATTGTGAAAAAGCATATACATCAAGATTTAGCCAGGACAAAATTACAGGATAAAAGTTTCCAAAGATCCGAAAGTATCAGGTTAATGTTGGGAACATTTGTGCGCAACAAGCTTGGGGTACGAGCTTATTCAGATAAATGACAAGCATTCTCGGATGGGGGGGGGAAGGAAATAGGTTGGAAATTCTGCTGCTTCTGGTGGGGGTCGCTAACGGAGCCAGTGGGAGAACCGTTGAAAAATTCTCCCGAAACCTCTTATAGATGATTAAGCCTTCTTCGAGAATCTCAGGATTGATTACTAAGACTTTCGAAAAAAAACTGGCAGAGCATGAACAACGTAGATAGGATTTACCTCCTTATCTAAGCGATGAATTGAACCTGATGTTCCAGCTCACGGATTGTGTTTTGTGCATACTTGATGAACCTATTTGTTCGATATTCGGCCGGACAAAGTTCTAGAAGCTCCTCTTCAAAAAGTAGATGATATTCTGAAGGATTTCATGGGGATAAGGCTCGATTACTGTACGGTCTATTCGAAGGAAAGCTCCGGGACTGGCATGACTAGTGAGAAGGATACCGCGAGGTGAACTGTGGGGTCCGTGACTACATAAATCATGCTAGCTTCGTCGTTCGAATTGCGCATTAAGGCGCTGATCCTCTACAAACCTGCATCCATAGAGCCCCTTTGCAACGTTTCCCACCCACCGCTGTTGAAGTGGAGATCGGCGTGCTCTCTCGAACGTCGTGCTCTATCGCGTGTTTTGTCTTCTCTGACCCTCCTGTCGCGACGTCGCGCCACATTGAACCTTGGGGGAAGTTTGAGGCCTCATTTATGGTACCCGAAAAGCCTCTTGCTTTCCTTTCCACTTCCTTCGCTCCGCAGCTCAGTCCTCACGAAGCGAAACGCTATCCTACACCAGTTTAATCCCGGTGCTTGCCTTCATAGGGAGTTGCTGAGCTCTATTTTGAAGAAAAATGGTAGTATGTAGTTGTATGGAAGGATATGGCCATAGGTTGATGTGGTTGATATCCCGTTTCGATCTTTACGGTCCGAACTGAGCCACAATCACTTTGCCACAGTAATCATGCCCACCCTGGGTACTTCATCGTAACAACATCGCTGGATTTTTTATCCAACTTCTTTGATACGAAACTGTCCATGTGTTTTGTACTGTAATCGTAGCCGTTGGCAAAACCTAATCATCGACAGACATCACGTTGAGCTTCGCGGAACTTCACCAAAAATTCCATCCACGGAATCTGCGCGCAGTAGCAGCTCTCCTTGTTATCCTCTGCGCTCTTGGAGTGTGGTTATGACGGCCTGCTGACTCCTCTAGACCAAGCTCCGGCGTCCAATGACGTCATCAAAACCGCAACGCTGTCCAGCCATGGAGATTCTTGTCCTCAAGAAAGGGAGGCTATGTAAGTGGTCCTCGTACGAGTGGCCTTTCCATATCAACGTATTCGCTTCCCCATTTCAAAAGAGCACAGAGTGACAGAGGTGAGGAATGCGCGGTCAATTTCGTGAATAAGGAAGTAATTTTCATTGCCCTTTCGATAGGGCAGTACTATGATGAATTCCGTGCCAAGCCCTTAGATTGTACTACTACTACCGCTGCTATTTACCATGTCAACCTTAGTTCATCGAATGGATTGTCTATGACAGTATGACAACCTTTCTCGTCAGATGAAAACAAGTAATCATTCAACTGTATTGGAACATTCAGATACTACAATTTTTTATTTTGTTTGTGGAAGATATATTCCACGCTAGGGAGAGGTAACAGCCCAGTGACAATAGGTGCAGCGTCGCAATTTGCGATTAAGGGCTTCTCACGTGGAACGAGTATTTGATCTCTGTCATGAAATTGCTGCCTTTTGAGTAGGCTAAATTTTCCCTTACTTGAGTTCCCATAGAGGGTAAATGAAGAAAGGCTGAAGGCCACGATAAAGTTGGAGGTCAATGGAGAGGAACAATATCTGGTCAAAAGGGAGACGCGCTTTTGAGGGTGTGGTACAATGGGCGTCTCCACAGCAAGGATCATGTACCCAACGGTCTGGAATGGCCACCCACGCTGCTCGCGCCTCTGCATTCCTGCCGGTAGGTAACCCCTCGGCGTGCGACTTTAGTCATTCAACAGAGAGCACAGTGTGGATAGTGTAGCACCGATGAGAGTCGCATCAATGCAAAAATCATCGGGTCACATTCCTCGGGTTCTAGGCCATCTTCCTCGGTTTTTCCCTCTTTCATGCATAAGTGACTATATCGAACTTATGTCAGTTTGCAAGGGGTACCTTTTCATCGTGAATTCCACCTTCAAACCACACGTGACCATTCCATGAGCCACTATGTCTGCAGCTATGCTAGGGTTTCTTCCATGGAATTAACAACTGAAACTTAAAACGAGTCACGCGTGGGAGGAAAAAATGAATATTTCGGGTGCAGGACACATATGCCCCGCGTTGTCCGTCATGGCCTGCAAAGTGCGGGACGTACATTTGTGTCCTCCGCTGTCGCCAATGTGTTAATACGACCCCTTACCCTCACTACCCACCCCCAACATCATCACCACCATGGCAGAACTTCGCTCAGTTTTGCCTTCCAGAAGAGCAGTCGACCGATCAAAGATGTAGCGTCTCAATAACGGCAAATGCTCTAATTTTGTCCATTTTACGCTTTTTTTTTGGTTTTGAGAGAATTTATCAATATCGTCAAAACGAACTCCCTCCCTGATCAAGGTCCCTTCAATTTCCAAAGAGAAAGATTTCCACCAGCCTTTTGATTTTACCTTTACCTACGCCCGCCTATGACCTTCCTCATCATTCCACGAATCGCGATCACGATCCCACGCGCTGGTTTGGACGGGTGGACGTTCTCAGTGGCGGGGAAACACTCGCAGATCTCAACGAGCGTGAATGGAATTCCAACGTTTTCGGTTTGCGTTATCCAAAAAAACTGATCAAACAGCGCTTTATCGTTTGAATGTCGTATGTATTGATTGCTGCAACGCTAAACTTTCTTGAAGGGTTAAAAACGAGGTCATGAAAGCGTGAATCTCGAACCGGGACCATTTCGTGTCACGCATTATTTCATGATAGCACCTATCCAATTTTCATCTTCTACATGCCCTTATCAGTCATTCTGTGGTACAACATCAATCCTGTTAGCTATACTGATCAATGCGAAGTGTATGCTTTACACTGAAGTCATCACTTTATGTTTGAGACATTTTAATTTACACGTTTTTATCAAGAATTTACAAACAAATTTGTAGATTCAATATTCATTAAGCTGATGATAAATCATTTTTTGCTGTGCGTAATCTCGTTTTCAAACTTGTTTCCAACAGGGTGTTTCCAAACACACAGCTCAAAGCTGTGATCACGGACGATCGTCTTTAATACAGATCCCATTCACATTCTTGTACATGGGGGGACATTTCCAATCTGTAAAGAAGTTAATTATCAGAATGATGGGTGACGAGTGTAATGTGTCAATAACCAGGAAGGCTTTACAGGTCTTTCCTAGGTCCCAGTTTTTCAAAACGATGTTTCTCGTTGTATGGGGGCATGTGGATGATGCTTCATTTTTCCTGAGCGGCCCTCTGAACGGCAAAAAAGCGACGAAAGGTTGGCTCATGGTTCCATCCCGCGTGGCGACAAGGTTCTGCATTTGCGATTGACGCTTGCGTGATGCTCCAAAAAGGTATCCACAGCTAGTGAGGGATGTCATAAATCATCAGGACCGTCAGTAATCCATTTGAATAATTTTTGTTTGCCAAAAGCCGATGTCAAAAAGGTTCGCCGCTATAGAAAGTTCTGTGTTCCGTGCATGTGCCTCTACTCATTCAAAACAACGTTTTTTAAAAGAGGGCATAACTTCAAAGACCTCCCTGGTAGTGTGTCCCATGTCAACCAAACCTTCCCCATCCCGCGGTCAACTCTCTAGCGTACTCTTTTTGACCGGTATCAGACTTGGCGAATCCGTGGATGGGTTCGCCAAGTGTGACGCCGTCTTCTGAGAGAGAACTGACTCCTTCACCATAGATCTAGCCACACAAACACACTTTCAAACGTAGCGCGATCTTGATTTAAGTGCTGCTTAGGGCAGCATGAGTCCGAAATTCCCACTCTCTACATGACATTCTACATGGGATCAATTCCTTTTGAAGGGAGATGTCTGCAAACATCATTGATGCGCCGTTTCTCATGATTTGAAATTGCGTGACAAATGCGCTACGCCCTTGTCAGTTTGCTACTTTCGCATGCCTCCGGTGACGCTCGCGATTTGATGTTTTATGAGGGGGGGGGGGGAATTATCAGCCGATATTCAGTCTCCCCTATCCACTCTCGTCTGTGCTCAGCGGCTTCTCTTCAAAGGGCCAATAATCTTGAAAAGGAGACGTCTATCTTAGCGCTTTCGGAGTATTTCGGCTCAACTTTCTTCCCTAGCAGCCTGCTTTGCACAACACCTACATTTTCGAGTGCAGTAACCACAATTGGCTGATATTTTGGTATGCCATTAGGAATATAAATGTGCGATCACTTTTTACCCGACTACCGATTTAAAATGTGCAGAGGATTGCCCGAAAAGGGTATAGCCACTTTCAATGTTCTTTTTCCGATCATCGCTATTAGTGGAACTAGTTCCAACCAACAATCCAACTAGCGGGCATACATGCATTTTTGGCGCACAGGAAAAACTACGTTTGGTGGAATGAGCAATGAGATAAACAGCATGTACACAGTGACATACAGCACATCCGCCGAAATTGCACTTGTCCAGGGCGGCAAACACATCTTCCGTCGATGCAGAGCGACTGGCCTTTGCACGGCCGTGACACAGAACATTCCACACTCGAGGCGAGACTCGGCACTGCAACAAATACGTCATTTGGATGAGGGGGAAACCTGGAAAGAATTGCTAGTGACATACAACTTAGAACATGTAACAAAACTTCCAATTCACACGACCTATTCGCTGTAGACTGACCAGGAAAGGATGACCGGTCGACATGGCCACATGCAATGATTCCTACACTGTTGGATGTGATTTTGGACGCTGATCTCAAATGTGCTTTCCAAATCTGCCAACCGATTCACTGCGCAAAGTCATGAAGCAAAACAGAGCAGCGGTAGAGGTCCGGGCTCACGAGCGAGAGATTGTGAGATCGTTTTCCTCACGGGCATTTCGACACAAAGCGGTATTTTTCTCATAGCGGTATTTCTTGCTCCGCAACGCAAATATTACACCTGTCTGCTGCAAAAACGTCTGTCGGGGATTCTGCGGGCTGCATGTGCAGTCGTTAAGAAGCAGCTCCCATACTTGTTAGGAACTCATCGCAAACTCTTGCTAGGGTGATATAGACAGCGTTGATCAAGTAACGTAGTTGGAAGCCTTATCCAACAATGTTTCCGCGAGAGAAAAGAGAGAACCTATCAGGGAATCCATCCCACGACTTCTTGCCCGTGAGCGCAGACCTCTACCGCTGCTCTATCTTGCTTCATAACTCCATTCAGCAATTCGATTGGCGGGTTTGAAAAGCAGATTCGAGATCAGCGTTCAAAAGCAAATCCAACAGTGTAGGTCTCAACGCATATGGCCACTTCGACCCATCATCGCTTCCTCGGGCTCCAAACCAACGAAAACGAGTAGCTCAAAAGTAGGTTAAAGCGTACTTCTGCATTAGTTGGCCCAAAAATTTTGTGTTGCAATCCTCAAGTATGCATTACAGTGGTTAACGACCTATGTACAATAATATGCTAGTTCATGGGGCAGAGCATGGGAGCAAACCGTTCTGGAAGACCCCAAACCGTGCCGTAATGCTGCGCCTGGATTAGAAAGAACAGACGGGGGAGAGCAATGAAAAACGTCTTCTGTCCGTACTCAAATGGGTTTTCTCGCACTTTGTTCACTTCAAACCGGATGCGTCCAACTTAGAATTCAAGAGCACATTTCATTTTATAAGGAAATCTTCATAGTGACCTTCTTCTATGTGGGAGGCATCAGAAAAACTTAGATCGAAAACATGGTGCACTGGTCGAGCTCAATGGGGTCCTCAACGGATCGTGTACCATTATGACGGTTTCTGAAAGGCGAGTTCCGAGGGCCTCGCATTTTAGAGCTAATGTCCCCAGGAAACTACCCACTACTCAATCCATCCAAGAAATTATGTCAGAGCTCCAGGATGAAGCGCTTACGGTAGGCCGCTTTGAACTCGACGATGATGCCAAACCAGTTCACATTCTGAAGACGTTGAGGGCAGTGAAGGAAAGTCTGCGTCCACTCATTGAAAGACATTCAGGAAATATTTTGCTGAGGAACTGCCATCAACGACGGCAGCCGGTTGTTGAGTTTGCGGTTAGGGGGTCAAATCTGAGATCGAATCTCGCCTAAGTCAACCAAGCCTTCCGCCACTCTTGAGTTGTTTAATTGCTAGCACGGTCCCCTAAATGAACGATAAAACTTGTATACTGACTGGCCCCCTCATGCCATTACATAGGCCAAATCGCACTTCAAACGCAACTACGATCCTAAAAAGAAGTAGGATGCATGGCGTGTCCTACAAAAGATTGGGATGTCGTACAATCTATGATTTTTCATCACCAAAAGGACAAACGGTGACTTGTGTACGACTCTTCATTACTGCAAATAGTAAGTGTTCACCGTTTCAGGAGCCTTGATAAAAAACTATCCACACACTTTCACCGCCTCACTATGGGTATCAATTGGGGGAACAAGCCGCAAAAACAGGTTTCACTCAAACTGCTAGGAATGACGACGTCCTTTGGAAGTTTTGTGTACGTTGTGGAGAATATTTATAGCCAATAAAGTTTTGCATGCATGATCGAAGAGCACGATCACATAAAAAGCGGGAGTTTGTGAAAACCTTTTGCAACCAAAACGCGTTCCTGAAAGCGTAATGTTTTCTAAGGACTGCTTCGCGGCCTTATGCAAGTTTAGCTCTTTCAGAAACACTGGGTCTACAAAAGGTTTGACAAAAGAACATGGAACTTTAAAACCAATGCAAACGTTTTTCCAGCCTTTGAAAACCCGCAGTTCCGTTCTCGTTACTATGCAGATGAAGGTTGCCAGCCTACTAGGAAAGCGGGAATCACCACACAGGAGCGCAAGAGTCTTGCAAAGTAAGCTGCAGAAGCTGCAATTTTTTCTTTCCTCAGGCTGTTGCCTGGCGCTCTCTCATCTGCTGCGCTCTCTCGCCTCATACTCTCCTCTCTGCGCTTACTCTCGCATTGTTTTACCACAGCCGATAATAGAGCTGTGTAAACCCTGAGTGTTTTCGACAGAATCTTTTCCTTCTTTCCTGATTGCAGGTCCATTCCGCACAATACATTCGCATTTGTGTGCAAGAACTACAACAATTTGGTCGTGGGGCTCTGGCAGCGATTACCGTTTGTTGAGACTTCCAACAAAGGAGCCAACTTTATCTCTGTAGTGAGGGAGCTGTATTTCAAGAAGAGAGGCCGCATTTGCGGAGGGACATGGAAAGAAATAGAGTTTTGAAGATTTGTTAATTATTTTACCAAAAGAGAAAATTTTCGAAATTTCCGAAATTTTTGAGTTTCAACAATTGTGTACCCTCCCGCCGACGTACTTCTGATGTATTGAAGGCAGGCGAAGCTAAGTATGCCAAGATGAAGCAGGTTTACGTCAGGTCATGCAATGGGTTCCGTCGACATTGGAGCGAGTCGTACTGGAGGGCTTCTCAAAGGAGAAAAGCTGAAGGGGCTTGAGGTTTTTCAACCAACTTCAAAGCTTTCATCAACGTATGGGTGACCTTCAGGACTGGTAGAGCTGCAACGTGGTGATCGGCATACCATCTCCCCTTGCACCACACCTTTCATTCCGCGAATGGCCAACTAAGAAGCATTCGATTTGGAACAGTAGTTGTGTACCTCAATTTCCGCTGAATAAGCCCTTGCCAATGTCAAGTAAAACACCTCCGCTCGTGCAGTGTAATTGCGCACTACCGTCATTTTGTCCATAAGAGTAATTCGATACTCCGAATGATTAAAATGACATCATTCTAGCGGTGACGCCACCTGGCGCCAGTTGGCGTCACCTTATCACGACACTTGCTTTCACCAAATTTAGTGTAAACTTTTATTTAGGGATTATTTGGTGCCCTGATCACGAATATGATATTCATTCTCGCCGCTGACGCCATTTGGCGCCTATTTTCTGCTCGTCTTCGCCTTTCCACTACTTAAATCGGGAAATATTCTCAAGCAATGCTGAGTAATGTTACTTTCGTGATCAGGACACCAAATGACCCCCATACCAAAGTTTATTCTGAATTTGTTGGAATTAAGGTTTGTGATAAGGTGGTTTCAACTAACGCCAGATGCCGCCACCGCTGAAAATGAATGTCATTTTCGTACCCAAGACATCGAATTACCACATGGACAAAGTTACCGTAGACTCTAGGTGTATGCCAATACACTGCACGAGCAGAGGTGTTTCTACGTGACATTGATTGGGGCTTATCTACGGGAATTTTTGACTGCTCATAACACGGTCACTGTAGAGTGTTGACACAGATGGATAGCCCATTATGCATGAAGAGGTCATGGTTTTTCGATGCCATTAGCAATTATTACTCGAACTTAACCTCACCAGGAATCATTCTAGTCATCTAGACATTCGTCAAACTTCACCCACCATAAGTGCAACATGTTCTCGTCATGATAGCCGAATTGAAGCGACAAGTTCCACCATAGCAGTCATCCTCTGAAGTGCACTGGAGTGGTTCTCCAGTCGGCAGACGAACAACCCTAAAATGGCACTTATGTGGAAGATTTCACGTAACTGTCGTAGGAAACACTTACGGCGTAAGACCGTGACCACATAATTCAAAGCTGGAAGGGCGACTCGGTGGGGGTAATCGTGTGCAACATACTCGAAATCCATTTCCAAAGCTAATACAAGCTCCTGAAAAACTTTACAAGACCGTTACGGTATGGTTTATGAGGTTCGCACTGACCATTGCAGGGGTTGTCCTTCTCGGATCCACACATTTGTGGCCAGTTCGGAGGGTCAACGTATGGATCTGGACACCGCAATTCTGAAAAGTTCATTCTAAAGTAGACGAAAAAATGCATTTCTCCGAGTAAAGTGGTTAAAGAGAAACCATTATTACGATGATAGGCCGCAGTTGAGGTGAGCTTCGTCCCACAGGCAGCTTCACAAGTAGGTTCATCGGGAAAATTGTTCATATTTCCATCGCATCCATAATAGACGAACTGTCGACATGAGAACATCGAAATGTCATAAAAGTATCTGCAGAATCAAGCATTGCTTTTTTTCTTCTCAGTTCAAAGGAGGACTCCATGATAACGTCGAAAGTCAAAGAAGGGGGAATTAGATTGTGGGAAGTCAGGCGGACTCTGTAAGGGTGCTGACCGACACACAGTTTGCGGCGAACAATGTGCCCCCGGTGATCTAGCATAGCCCTTCCCGTGGCGCTGTCCGCGCGGTACATCTCTCTCGCTGTCTGACCCTCTAGCCGTCCAGCAAAGAGAGCGTTAGCATTGAAGAGTGCAGCAACGATGAGAGTCGCATCGCTGCAGAAATCAACGAACAGAAAAGGGTCCCCATTTCTCGGGTTCTGGGCTGTTTGTCATGATTTTCTTCATCCCTGCACCACTGATCATCTCCATTTCGATTTCTATGGGCTGCTTTCTAATCTTTAAAACAGCCTTTGAGTAAGGTTTATGATGAGCATGTTTCAAATGGAGGTAAGGTGTTCGAATCGGAAGAATCGATGAAAATCCCTGCTTCTGATAGGGTTCCTCATATCCACCCGCTCATCATGGTTGTGAACATAGAAGGACCTTATTTGTAGGGAAGCTAACGTCACTGCTGAACTCTATGTGAGCCTTGTAAATATCGGGTGTGTGCATTAATTCGTGTGTAAATTTGCAATTTACCTAACCGAGGAAGATGAAGTGCTGCACCTCCTTCCAGCGTCCATAGCACTGCTGCAGACCAATTCTAAAACGTAGCCTTTTGCAAATGAGCTTCTGTGACCTGAGCGATCAAACCTTTCTTGGGGAAGCATCCGCCTTGAATACAGTCATAAGCGGGAGGGCAGCTCATTGTTGCACAAGAGCGTGACTCGTCAAATTCGCGTGGTCTCTCATGACGACCTGCATCCATCAATGTGTGACAGCAAACACCAACAGAAGAAACATGGCGCGATTCGAAGCACTGTAACATTGTTGCGAAATTATACAAAACAACACGCTGGAGGGGTCCATCGCTGTACTCTCACATTCTCCATTCACTTCTGATAGTGAGGCGATACAGGTTTCAGCCAGTCAGCGGGAAAGTCCCACAGCGTGATTTTTACCGCTTTTTTTTACACTGCCCACACTGTTTTCGCCAATGGACAGACATGCTACTACTCATCAAAAGTGCACGAACATTGTCATAACAAACACATCAGAGCGCAGCGATCGACTGACCAGAAGAATCGTTCTTGAAAAAAAATAGATAGGGTAGCTTCATAAGAATGCTGGGTCGTGAACAAAGCTTCAGCCCAGACGAGAGTCGAACCCGCACCTCTTGCTTGCCGGGCAAGCAAGTCTGGGGCCAAAGTTTGGTTCCGAACTCCGCATCAATGTGAAACCCTCATGGGGTGAACTGCGGCCAAAAACAACAGTTAACAAACAAAAACTAGATAGGGCTAGACAGGGTAGTTATTTTTGTGTTAGGAAGACGAAAAAGATGATGTAGTGACAGCAGGCATCGCCATCACGCTAGCGAAACTTAGTCAAAACTCGTCTGGGTTCGGGACTTTCTTCCTTCAGCCGATGGTTGGCTCAAGGCCTGCCGTAGGTCATTATAAAAGAAATGGGTAGAGGTGGTGTTGTGGCAAGTGACGCAAGTTTCCACACGCAAGGTCGGAGTCAAATCTCGCATCAAATGCCGCCCATGCCCCAACCAAGTCTCCCATCACTACGAATTTGGTTTATTGATGCTACTGTTCAGACTTGTCCGGGAGCATAAAAACATTATCGTGTATAATACATGGACTGGTTCCAAGTTTGCATAGGCCATATCGCATCCAAATGCCACTACGACAGCCAATATGAGAAGAATGTGCGGCGTATCAAAAAAGATCAGCTAATGCAAAATGGCTGATTCTCTATCCACAACAATAGAAATGATAGTCTGGAGGCCAACTGACTTCACATATAATTCAATTTACAGAATTTACAGGTCTGATACACATCCCTGCGCCTCTGAGATCCTATTTGGAGTCTAAAACGTGACTCAATTCCTCTGAGTTGGCTGATATTAGCTTCCGCTCATTTTTTTAATTTTTATTTTCACAGCTTACTTGATTTGTTTTTCCAAATATAAAGACTTTTATCAAGAAATGTGTTCAAATAAGGAGTTTATTAAATTTTATATCTCTAGTTAGAAAATTTCGAGACAACCAGAACACTTTCTCATCGCCGAAACAGTTCTTTTACCTGGTATGGATGAGGGCATTGCTGACTGGCACTACAGAGTTGTGGCTCATCAGAATCTGGTTGTAGTAGGACAGTCGAATTAATAGGACAGCTCCCTAAAGATTGTTAAGGAGTTGAAAGAGTTATTGGAGACTTTGAAGTGAAATAACAGATTCTATAGTTCTGGAAGAAAAAAAAGAGATAACTAAATTTCGCAGTCTTCTTCTCCATCTGCTCGTTGTGACCCATGAAAAAGCAAAAATAGATTGATCATCATAGAATGCTGAAATAATTGTCAAAACACTTTGACCCAGGGGGAATCAAACCTGAAAATGATGTTCGTTACACTAGCGATGCTTCACCTTGAAGGCATAATTTACGACGAAAAAGCGACCCATTTCAAATTAAGTTGGGGATGGTGAGTGGTAGAAGAAAGGAAAAACCATGAGAAACGGCCTAGAACCCAAGGAATGGGACCATTTCCTTTCTCCTTGATCTCGGCATTGATGACACTCTAGTCGTTTGTCCTCTTCAATAGAAGCTCTCTCTCTGCTATCTAATTACTCGCCGCGTACAGACTTGTGGCGAGTGACTAGATAGACGGTGGGCGGAGACCGGACTCGCCAATATTGAGCCATGCTTGCTCTCCGAGATCAAATCTTCCGCTGCCGATTGCGTGTCTGTCCGCACCCTCAAGAGGCCCGCTGGTCTCCCCACCAGGCAATTTCTCTCTTCTTCGACCTTCGTTCTTTCCGTGGAGCCCTCCTTTTAAAGAGGGTACACGATAAGGTCGGAGGTCGACGAAGGGAAAACATGCCTAATGGAAAGGCATACGGACTTTCTAGGGGAGCGCTACGATGCACGTTTCGCAGCAAAAGGTATACAGGGTGCGCCAAAATTACGGAGACAGCTATTTGGGGTCGCCTGCAATGAATATCTCACCATTCTAAGAAACCGAAATTGCAGTAACTTTCACTGTTCAATCAAGAATCCTAAACATGTATTGCATCTCAGAAACCCTTTCGTTAGCATTTACACGGGCCCCGGGAGGCATTGAGGAACCATCGACTGTGGCATGCAATGTGTTGTTTCGTCTCGCCCTCCTCATTTCGGAGCGATTTCTTCAATGAGTCCCGAGAAATGTGAAGACTTATGCAAGCCTCAGCTAATGGAAGCGATTCCACAGCGCAATCCATTTATACCAAATTAAAGTGCTGACCTACTCGTTGAAAGTGAACAAGTCGATATATGGCCCTGCTCCAGTTTTGCAGCACCTTCCTCTTATGGGAGTTACTCTCTCCTGGAAGATATTACAACGTTTTGTGAGATGTGAAACATCTCAGGATGCTAGTATGCTTGGGAAGTCTCAAATAATCCTCTTAATGTTCATCTCTCGTGACATTCGGGGAGATAAGCGCGCGAAGTGCCTGCAAATTTTCTCGCGCACCATGCTGACATTGCTTGTGGCCGTCACAGAAGCTCGACCTCGTCGTCCGGAATGAATGCATTCGCTTCCTTTTCCTTTGAAGCATTTAGTGGATCTATGAATTTTACCCGGAGAAGGATCAAAATGCTGAAAATTTTTGCGTGCCGAAAACTCTCAGAGTTGAAGTTCAGTGATTCTGAAATATCGGCAATATCACTCAGTCAGCGCAACAATCACACATTTTGGTGGTTAAATTAGATAAGTATGATCAGCTCAACACAACAGAACCAAAATAAGCGCAGATGAAAGCAGCAGCTCTGAACAGAGGTTCAAATTGTATGCGCATGCGCTGTCTCCGTAATTTTGGCGCACTCTGTACTTCAGCGACTTAGCTGTGCCGTACCCGCGCCGCTCACGTCACTGCACGAAAGACGGTGGCTGACCCCTCGCCGCCGCTCTCGCCGATAGAGCATAAGCATTGAAGGGTCAGCACCATCGACGCAAATTAAGGTGGAAAGTCTCTTGTGTCGTGTTCTAGGTTCTTCACCCCTGTATCACTGACCACCTGTACCTTGATCTCTGATGGGGGGTATCGTCATCGTAAACTTCTCGTTTGAATAAGCTTATGATGGTATGGTCAACAAGTCAGTCATACTTACCAAATGTACCTTGACTACGCAAAAAGCGAGAGGTTCAAGTTCTATACTAACCTAAAGCAAAGTGTTTTGCTATTGATTCAATATCCTTGTGATAACTTTGTGTCATGAACGGCGTCAAAAACAGCAGTCAATGAATCAAGGCAAGGTTTGAATCTTACACTTCGCAGCGGCGTCCACCATGAGTTCACCTTGATGGTGCGTGTGTGAGCAGCAGAAGCCGTGTCGCTCAGAGTCCTGTCGGATGCAGTGATGAGACGGAGGGCAAGGAACTTCTGCCGAGCAGAACACTCTGCGACTATCTGAATCATTTCGAATTAGAACCAAAAACCAGTTTTTATCAACAACTGGCTGGCCGCAAGCATGTGCCACTTACAGCAGCAGTCAAACTGTTCACCAAAATGGTTTTGGTGTAATAGCTCTTTTTCTCTTGAAAAGTCTTGAATACACTTGTCTGCAAAACTTAAGGACGGGGTAGATGAGGTACCATAACTTTTTGATACCTCTAGAAATATTTCGAGGGTTCCTATCATTTGATTTCTCTAGCAGTTCTTTCTATGTGTGGTTGGCTCCGTAGAGCTGTGTGACACTGCAGTAACAGTTCACGGAAAAGCTATGTTCATCCTCAAGTTTTGCATATCAGTGTATTGGCTGGAGATCTTTTTCCATTGAAGATGAAAAATTAATATTTAGAGCGGATTACTCATTTGAAATGTGCTTCTGATAAATATGATAAATATCAGTGTCTTGGAGGTACTCCTGAAGTGCATTCACATTTTGGTCTGCAGGGGCCGAGGGAATGGTTCTAAACCAGCAAGGTAATGGAATTCATGCCTATACCTAATAGCGGGGAAACTCCAGGGTAAATGACCTGTGCAGAAAATTGAATAGGATGTAGGCAAGATGTGTGCGATGAGGGACACTCACCGGTATTGATAGAGAGATCAAGGAAGTGCTCGCTAGTACTATAAAGAAAAATAAGATAACAAAGGGTGCGCCGAACCTCCAAGAGTCCATTTCCACCCAGGACATATCGCGAGCGGACGTAGAGGTAGCGCAGTGAACAGTGGCGTCATCCGCCAAGGGCACAACCAGAGATTCACATTCAAATCAAATGTTGCCAAGACTTTCTGAACCTTTCATCCCTTCGGGTCAATCCTCGATACCGGACTACTGGTCAGATGAAAAGTGATTTGTCCCCAAAGAGGTTCTCGACATCAGCTGGCCCTGGGAAAAAGATTGCCACCTACATCGACTTCAAATGGCGCTTCGTTACTGAGCGGACCAAGGGGGTCGGAAATACACGAGAAAGGAATCGATAACCGCCTTATTAGAAATGAATGGTTCAAATGTTTAATACTGCTGTAATTTCCATTCTTTATTTTTCTATTATTTTCAATTTTTCATCGCTTTTATTCACCATCTTATTTTCATTGTATCAGTTAGAACAGCAAAGCAATAATGGAACGGTTCACTCACCTCCATTTTCTGAAGAGCATAGAGGAGAATTGGACTTTGCCCATCGCCGTCGACAGCAAACAAATCTGAAAAAAAAATGTACTAAGTGACACGTTCCTAATCATGGAAAAACACTGCTATACCTCCTTCGTTTCTCAGAGAATGTACAAAAAGAGCCGCTTGTGGTGCAGGAGCGAGGGTCAAACGGTGAGCACTGCACATCTGTCAGGGAGCTCTCGTCTAGTTCGTGTGTCGGTGGACAATCCGTGGTTTTCATGGGAGCTTCAGCAGTGTCATGAGTTAACCGTATGTCCTTGTGAACGGATTTACAACAAATCCCGGATTGGAAATTACTGGATTTATGGCATGTCGATCGTGCTGGGCAGTGACTATCGTGGTTACATCCGAAAGGATCTCCAGTACGAAGACGGACAAGCCGCGAACCAAATGGACATGAGTCTGGAAATGAAAACATTGAATGAAGCCGCCTGTATGTGTTAACCACAAGACTAAGCAAAGTGTCTCTAGGGCGCTTCTGTCATGAGAATACCGCAAGCCGTTTCCTATAGCATCAAAGGCAAATCTAGGCCATATTACAAGCTGCGGTTACCTGATTCAACATTATGGAACAACATTCAGAGCCATAAAATACAGCTATTAGCATGCTTTGCGGCTGGAAAAAAAGTATCGAAGACAGATAGACTTGAGCACATTGACTACAGCGCGAGAAACATACACCCTGGACACCTTTGGGCAGCGCGGGACGGTGCGGGACGCATGTGCTCCGCACCAAAGCCACAGAATATTTTGCGCCATCGAGGCTTGTTTCCATTTTTATACCTCAAAGAACGTACCTCAACATGACTAAAAATGACGTGGCCCACAAAATGATTAAACATAGCAGTTCGGTCCCTTTCCATTGATTTCATGCAAACAATCGAATGAGAAGAGTACGAGAAGTAAATATTAGGTTGGGAAGGAAGTCCTGCACCACTTTTTTCCACTTTTGATTTAGTTTTAACTTTTCAGTTTATAAATCCTGATCACTTCAATATCAACCATGGTGTCCACCACATGTCCCCAACGCTCGGATTTTTTCTCAATGCACCTTTTCCCAAATGTGGCAGAGTGGGGGTCGAAAAATTTTCGACCCCCACTCTGCCACTCTCCTGCTTGAAGTGAAGTTGACGCCTAATTAATTCGCTATAAAGATTACGACGATAAAGATGTTCAGAATAGGTGGCAATCATTCAGGGCTTGGCCGAAGGATAATGCTAGGTGAGTAAGAAATCTCGTCGCAGCCCAAAATTTCTTATTGGGTTCATTTCGAAACATGGTTATTCTCAATGCATGAAGGGAATAAACATTGTCGCGGTATGAGCGCTTTTGACGAGCTGTCTCGGCCAGAGTACCTTATCCAACCAATAATGACAAGCGTATTTCTTGACATGTTATATTACAGGGTACCCATCAGGAGGCCCGTCGCGCGGCCAAATGGCACGAGACGCAGGCGGGCCAGCGCGCGAGTCGCAGAGCGCACTGTATCGATTCAGCGCCAGGTTGAGTAGAGTGTACCATACTACGTATCACATTACACGCAACGATTCGTCCGCTGACGGACCTGCGTCTCTGCCATCTTGCCGCGCGACGGGCCTCTTGTCGGGTATTCTATGTTACCGACAGCGCAATCAGTCGGTATAGCTAAGAGTGTGCTCTCATGAGACCTGCTACACCAAATCGAACCTTTGTTTTTCGCCTCTCCACAGCAATAATGGCGCCTCCTTGCTGTATGGGGAAGGCAGTGAAATCCAGTGGGGCAAACGTCCTTACGATTACTGCGACATGTGATTGGAAGGAGTGAAAGATGACTGATGAACGGCAGAAAGCCATCCGGACATACATCTAAAAAGCATTTGGAGGAACAAGTCATTGAATTAAACGCATCTGTTCTGGGATTCCCCATCAGAAAAGAAAGGTCAGCTCGTCTCACCTCGATGGGGCGTTCCACAGCATACCATTCTGGAGGCGTTCCTTGAATCGGGAACACATGAGTATCCAGAGGGACATGGTGTTCGCATGCAGTCATGCACCGATCCAGTGGACGGAGAAATGAACATGGTCTCTGACACTGCACACGCTGAAAGATATCAGATTATTATATCCTTCAAGGACTTCAGACTGGGCTGGTCATATGA
>KZ345188.1:30318-41990 GCA_002352805.1 Teladorsagia circumcincta
CCTAACAACTTCGTTGGCAGAAGTATAACACCTACTCATAGTATTCTTAGCGTTCGCGCTGATACTAGGGTTGATTTATATTTATCTGAGTACTTTTGGTGTGCGCACATTTGAATCAATCGTTACCCTTCTCTGGACGATCAGCTGTCTCCCACTACGAACCCTTTTCGCGACCGCATGTGCTCTAAGAAAACACTGTTTACGAATAAGAGCGCAAGCGAAGAAGAACGCCTAGTTTTTCCCATGACTGTATGCGACGCGCCGTATACTGGAAAAAAAAACAAAAAATCAAAAGAAAAAGTGTGTAGTTGTCATGCGCCGATAGGAAAAATTTGGTTAGTACAAAAATAGCACATTCCTGAGTGTAAATGTTTTTTAGACATGGAAGAACTACGGCGAGAACTCAACGAGACGAAAGACCAACTGAAAAAATTACGGCGAGCGATCCCTCGTTTCCCAAAACCAGCGAGACTTTACCAAAAGCTGATCGCTCAATGCCAAGAGTTCTACAGCTGCACAAAGAAAATTTCTCTCTTAGACGAGCGCATCCGATCGTTGCACCGATCGGAAGACAGCTGGAGTACTCGAATTCAGCAGCTTTCGCTGCTCGAAATTACTTGCGAAAAAATGCGCTTGGAATTCCTGCTCTTAAGAGCACAACTCAGTACCCTCTTCGCAGCACCGCCAATTTTGCTAGCAACTGGGGCTATCCCAAAAGCAATATTGGACTCCTGGATGGAGCGTGAGCATTTAATGAGGACGACGACCCTCTGCTCACGGACAGTGAGTTGATTGAGAACGCGCTCACCGATCAACTCCAACTCTTGGCCGGTTACCGTTCGAATCTTCAAGATCTGCGCGTGACTCTTGAAGATGAAGAGAGAAGGGAAAATACTCTCTCAGAATGAAATGCGAGAAGCGCTTGCAAACTTGCAAAATTCACTGGAGGAGGCACTCGCAAATGAGCGCCCTCCCAACAATGCGCCGGCCGGAGACATCCCCGTAGACGTACGGGATGAGCGGGCTGTGATCGAAGAAAATGCTGAGTTCATGGAAATGCTGGATGCTCCTCACATCGAAGATGAACATGCCGAATAAGAAGAGGCAGAAGATGATGTCGAAGAAGAAGAAGAAGAGCAAGAAGAGCCTATGGACCCAGATAATGCGCGCGAAGATGTGCCCGAGGAGCACCAGCCCGAAGAGCGCCAGCCTGAACAAGCGCCTGTCAACCTAGTCAATGGTCGTTCTAGGTTTGAAATCGAAGAAGAACTTCGACAGAGGCGCCGTTCCCTCCAAAATCTAGCGATTTTGGTAGAGGAAATGATGCAACAGCCAATGTGCCCACCTCGTTGGTTCGAGCAAGGAGCGATCAGCCGCGAACAAGAGAGGTTCATGAGATGCGCATTCTGTGGAGTAATGGGTCAGCACTACTCAGACTCCTGTACGGATGTCATGACAGCAGAAGAACGGCGTCGTGTGCTGACTGAAAATGGAAAATGCGAAAAGTGCCTCGAATACTGTATGAGAGATCAGGGATGTCCCAAGTATAGTACGAGGTGCTTCCATTGTCGGCAGCTCAATCACCATTTAGCGCTCTGTGACCTTCCAGAAGAAAGCGAAGCGCTCCTGGGAAGAATTGCGCAGGCGAGGAATGCGCAGGCTGAGAACGTGGAGAGGATAAGAGAGCTGGAAGGAGACCTGCTCCAGTTCGAATAGGTCCTGTCGTTATGCGCCGGCGGGAATATCGCGGCTAAACGCGATTTTGTATCTTTATTTTATTTAGTAACTAATCAATACTTCAATTTCACATTGACTTTGAGTTTTTATGTGGGTCGCTTTCAGCTTCGCTTCTTTCGCTTTTGTAGAAGAAGACGACTGCAGGTGGACGAGGAATTCGCAGCTGGGTTCGCCTATATAATGCGCCATGAATCATACAGTACAGCGCTTCTTAGTCGTCAGTCGTCAGATCGCCTGCTTCGACCACGTTATTCGCTTCACTTATTGCTTTAATAAGTCTGCATTGCGCCTGTGTGGTATTCATACTTAGCCGCGTGGCAGTACGAGAGAGACCGAGCACGAAGAAACTTTTACACACAGCGATATCGTTACTTGCTTCCGCACATTTTCGAACAAGTTTGAGAGGAAACAAAAAACCCATGCAAAACAGCCTGCTTGGCATGCTGTATTAAAAATTTCAGAAAAGGCGGAAATGCTTTCGGCTCAAAAATAAAGAGTAGATTTAGATAGAGCGAGAAAAGCTCTTCCTAGCGATACCTAAAATGTTGGCAGTTTCTCAAAAATTGCCCAGGAATGAAGCATTTGAAAGTGAGCTACCAAAAACGGCGGAAACTTTCCAGACAACCCAATAGAATATCAGAATGCGAATTTTAGCAATCTTATAGCATAGGTTCCTACTAAAACTGGTGAGCAAGTTGTGGCGCCAAATTGGCGCCAACTGGCGCCTATTTTCGCGCCACATGTTTTTTGTTCGTGAACAGGGTCATATTCGTGCTCACGGCAGAGAATACAGCAGGAATACAGCAGGCGGCGCCAAGCTGGCGCCAAACTGGCATCAGATAGCGTGAGAGCTTTAAACCGATGCCAGATTCGTGATCAGCGCACTGGATTTGCTATATTGCAAAACTTGTCGAAGATTAATACTCGCTGGTTCTCAGTGGTCCCACGCGGCAGATACCACAAAACTCGCTTGGTCGCCAACGTGTTAACCAAAATGGCCGTCCACGAACTCGGCAATTACCTTCGACGGTATCAACCCTTGCCCGCATAACATGCTTGAGAATTCCATCTTATACTTTTTGGAGAGTAGCAATAAGCACCCCTTCTAATTGTGTTGTTTCATGCACTTCTGGGTCTCTTGTACCTACCACATCAAACAATGGACTAGTCTAAAGCAGATTTTGTCTTGCCAATCTTAATCCGGCCCAAAGTCGGACATCGGGCTCTGCATCAGATATTCGCAAAATCCAAACCTTGAGCCGATATACCGCCCTTCTAGCAAATCAAATGATCGTGAGTAGTAAAAGTTATGGAAGTTTATAATGAAAAAAGAAAAAAACATTCATAATATCTGTTTTTTGTCTCCTGCAGCCAGGTACTCGTCGAATGCACACCACACAACACAAGTGACGAGCACTTCAACAGAATGGAATCGTTTTCTGCCAATAAAATAATTAGCCGATTGCAGTTGTATTCTTACAGTTGTCATTAATTGCTAGTGCAACTTATCAAATCTCAGCCATTGCAGAACCAGTGGTCATCATATTAACTTAAAGGCCGTCGTCAACTGTGTTGTGTGGTCTGCGGCTTTTCTCAGAACGCAGCAAATCCTCTAATTTCAGACACTGCCTTTGCAAATATTCCCGGGAATTTCAAGAAAACTCGTTTAATGGACTCTCCCCACTGCCACAACCTTTCACGAATGAAAGCTGTTTTGATGTGATAGAAAATCCATAATTTCTGGCTAGTTCTGACCATCAAAGGAAAGCATTTCATTTCGCTGGATATGCCAAGGAGGCTGCCGAGACGGAGAAAGAGAAGGATGACGATGTGTAGTTTGAACGTACGAACGTTTTCATCGAAGCCTTCATCATAGAACTAATGATGCAAGACGTCACTGCCCTGGCCCAGAAGTCACTACCTGCTACACGCTATTTCCGGCACGGAAAGGAAGCTGATCTTCAGAGCATGCGAAAGCAAAGGCGTTGGCGGTGTGAGTATCGTGACCAAGAAACGACTGGCTATAAGAAGCCCGCTCTCTCAGCAGATTAAGCTCCATAAACAACTGCTAAGGACGATCTGATTGTGAGTAGGTTCTACGGTTACCACAGCGTACTTTACAGTAAGTGCACTAGAAAATCTCCGAGAGCATATTCGTTAGAAACTTACTGCGAGTGTGGTATTCGGCTGTCTCACTGGTGATGCGCTTGACAAGTTTGTTGACTTTGTTCACATAACGGAGTCCAGCCTCCTGAGGTTAATATTCTTCATTATTACTCGAATACAGCGTACAGTCTCGTAATTTCAAACGAATACCGTCAGCATGCTCTGCATACATATTTCCGCATAGTTGGCACCAGCATCACCGAAACTCGAAGAGGATTTTGACACATTCAGCTCATTTTCAGCGTCTCTAATTATGTCGTTACCTCCATCGAACAAACACATGAGCGCGTCGTCGGACTGTAATGCACATGCTGAATCAAAAAGAGTGGTTAAGCAAGTATTATATCAAGCCAATAAAGTCAATAAAAATCAAATTTGAATTCAAAGACAAAAGTAAAAGTAAGAATAAGCTGTTGATAGATAGGAAAGCCTTGTGAAGAAAGCTGAATCTGGATGGAATGGTAATGTCGCACAAAAGAAGACTCACCGCAAAAATGTCGTCTGAAAGCTCTTCATATCGAATACCCATGATTTCGAGTGCATCGCGTTGTGCAACGTCGTCAAACGATAGACTCAAAAAATTTCATAAATACGAATTCGAACAGCTCAAACAAAACACACGTATAATTAATATAATCGTCATGAGAAATTAAACGTTTCAAGGATCGTCCTTCGGACAGCTGAACTCACTATTTCTCCGCGATCATTTCGGAGTCTACCAAGTCTTCAAGCCTAAGGCACAACGCTTTGACCTGACTCAAAGACTCGAGACGCATATTACGAAGCCGCTTTCCTTAATTGTTTTGAATCAACGGGCAGAGGTGAAGAAGATCACTTTAAAAGTACCACATTCCAATCGAGATGTCAGTAGGAATCCGAGCTTTTCGCACATGGAAGCAGCGCAAAATAATTTCCGGTACTCTGAACGTATGGAAACTTTAAATACTTCAACTTCTGAAAGGACGTATTTGAAGCCTAAGCAAATGCTTTCAATCCATTTGAGACACTTTGAACAATTTTGAAGTTTGCAACACAAGATAATAGTCGAACGCATGATAAATAACACTGAGCCCACACAAAACTTTGTCAGTAATCTTCTTAGGTCGATGAACGGCCACGAGGGCATAAGTATAAAATCAAGTAATAAATTCACTGTCTACTGGGATAACTCCCCCATCTCCTCAGAAGACTATTAGTTCCTCGTTAAATTTCCTGACATTTTTTTAGCTAGAGGTTTCTTCACCCTTTCCATAATGTGCCGATCACGAATGCAATCCTGTGAAAGCACGCCATAGCGTTTAAACAGCTCCTGCTCAGTACAGGTGTGATGCTTTTGGTCGCTCTTATGCTAGAAAGCCTAACATTCGCCCCAACTTTGAAAACCTGACCATATACGTGCACCGATCGCACATGCCGATGTAATAATTAGGCAGCACAAGCTTCTTGTTGTCTTACCAAAAAGCAATCTACTGCGGCAGCTAACCCTATTAGACACTCATCATGATGGATCAGAGCACATACTAGAGAATGCCTAAGTAGTAGATTCACCTTTCTTTTATAGTGTTGTGGATAGATCTCGCTCCATTTTCTGCCTCGTAACTGTCGAACCAGGCCGAATTTGAGTCTTGAAAAGATGTGAGACGTACCACACGAAAGGCGACGTTGGTGTAGGTATGAGTCATCACCGGGACGTACTGCTAGCTATGCGCGTCTGGCTCTAACCATATCCTACTATGATGAACAAGGTCAGTTGAGAATCAACGTATGGCCAATCACGTTTTCGAATTCATGGTGCAACTCAATTCTCGCTGAAACTTTCCATGCAAGTATTCCTTGGTCAGGTCCTGTTGGCGTCTCATCGACCGTAGAAGGTCACCAACGAAATTTCAAGTATGCTTAGTGTTATTTATTATGCGTTCGACCTATTTTGAGTTGACATTTTTTATTCGAATTGATAACTCAATTTGATCAGATTCAATTTAAATTGAAGTTTACTTGGAATTCGGTCATACTCGGGAATTCCCAGTGAAGTAATTTTTTCATTCTTCACTTTCCCTTCCAATCAACGATAATATGTTGTTCCAGTGAAAATGTTTGCCTCCATAACATACTAAAGTTCGAATCAATCTGATCCATCATCTGGGCAGGTATTCATTTTTGAGCGCCACTTTGTCTGTTTGCCCTTGGAGCGGAAAAATGGTAGAGGGAACCGAAGTCAAGGGTGTTTCTAGCATACCTGAGAAGAGCGGATAAGATCTGCCACGATCAAGTCCGAGAAACTCTGCAAGACTAAAATTTTGCTGATGGAAGGTTATGGTGACTTTCAGAGGGAAGCGGCTGCCGCCGCAGGTGGTACGAACACAGAGGGGAGGCACTCCTAGCAATATGTCAGAATGACCAAAAACTTCAACACATGCGCCCGATATTGCACATCATGAAGAGAAAACTCATGCCTAACAGGTGTCTTGGACGCACGTCCTACAATAAACCTTACACAGGTTGAACCAGCTTTGCTAAGGACTGATACTGCGACTGCCTCACTCGGAAGACCTCTCCCCTATCGATCGTCACTTTTTCGAGAACCTCTATAACTGCTGAGAAGAGAAGTGCCTCAAAACTCAACATTGTGCTGGAGTTCGTGCTCGCCAGGTTCACCGCCTCCTGAGCTAGAACATTCCGCATAACCTGATTGAGTAAATATGATTCTCATCGTAGAACGTTTGAAAATTCTGAAAGTTTCATTTCAATTGGAAATGTTTTGTTTGAAGGAAGCGATCACGCTGGCTTTCACGTGGATCTGCTACCCTCCCACGGACCGATGTCTGAGATAGATAACTGTAAGTCATTTCTCTCCTTATCATTCTCTGCACCCATCAGGTGCTGGTACTCCGCTCTCAATCTCCCACAGGACTAGCTGAAACCTGTTTTTTTATCCTCTTGCTTTACACATTTGTAGACGGTTTTAGGGAAACTGTGAGCCTTGAAAAAATCGCTAAGCTCTCAATTCAGCAATCTGCCTGCTACGCAATCGCGCTTCATCTACAGCAGGTCTCCGCCATAACTTTGAAACCAATGCTTCCTTCTACAAACCAATAAGTGGCAATAGACAAATAGTATATTTTGAAGATAAAAGTACGCAAGATAGATAGACAAAGATATTTCCTAATACAATGTTTAAGTCGAAGCGAAATGTCAGTCACTCTGCATACATGCAGTCGCTAAACATGTGTATTCGTACTCATACTTACCCGCAGATGAACTACGCTATGCTACGCTACTACGCTCGCGCGCCACTGTGTATACGCGGACATACGTGCAATTTTATATTTATGTGAATACAAATTCTATGAGGTTGATGCATAAGTCTTGCAACAAATCAGTGAACGCTAGAAAAATTTTTCGAGACCTGAAAATTCTACAACATGCTTGTTGAGGTAGCGTTAACTTTTGCAACTTCAGCCAAGCGCCTCATTGTCTTGCTACTTGTTAGGGCTATGACACAGATTTTGTAGGGAGCTCTTGATGTCCTTGATTTTCACGAGAGCCGCTTCTGATCTTCCACAAGTCAGGCTACATTGAGGATTATCAGAAGATGGGCGAAGGCACGCTTTCCAAATTCACGGTCCAGAGGGGCTTCACTTTGCTCAGCGTTGACTTTTTATTCGAAGACGATCCACACCCCAACCACCCCGTGACTGGCAATCACGATGCTCTTCATGACGCTGTTGAAAACGAACCTGGATAGACTATCAATCATTTAAAAGAGCAATTCCGATGCGACAAGGAGAGCACTGAAACATATCCAGATGCTCGTAAAGATCCCGGTCTCAAGAGTTTCGATACCACATGCCTTGAGCTCGAATCAGCTCCATACACTATATGGCATCACCATGCTCAAGTCGACTTACTGTGGTTTCTTCGACTGACCATCCATCACATCAGCCGAGGACGACGAGCGGTGAAGTATGCCAACGAATAAACAAACGGCGATGCCTAGCTCAAACGATTCGAGCTCAAGGGATTCTGGTTGCTAAGGTTCAACCTCCTGCAAGTCGGTTAGTTCCAGTTTTTGGAAGAATACGGGAGGAATTGAATTCTGAGAACCCCTACTTGCACGTGTCGCAGTCAATACGGAAGTCGAGCATCCACAGCTCAGGTCTGCTTCTTTACGCTACTTCCGCACACTGCTTGGAAAATCCAGTAAAATTGTGGGACTCTCGGACGGAGGGCTATTGTATACCCTCCCCATATCAGTGCTTGTGCTACCAGATGCCCTTCTTCTTCTCTCTCAAGACCTCTTCCTAGAGAAGGAGAAATCATCCCAGCCATCATGATCTCAACACCAACATCCAATCTTTCATTGATCAGCATTCAACGGAGCTCTACAAGAGAGGCATCAAACAGCTTCTAGTGCTGCGCCAATAGGTTGTAACTTTTAATGATGTGTATTATGCTGGATGAACGGTACGAAAAGATAACAAATATTCAAATAAAAATCCAGCCAGTCTGTTACAAGACATGTACAACCTAATATTTGTGCGCACTCACATGAAAGCGGATGACACGTCCTATGTTTATCATTGGAATTTATAAAAACCATTAGATAACCTATCAAGAAATGTCGTACATCTTGTTGTTGAGTACATTGATGAATGCTTACTATAGCACTGTAAGAGAAGATCTCGTTTCTTAGATATACAGGTAGTCTGCCGAAAATTTTCGCGGAATCCTTCAACACAGTTACCATATGCCAAGAGATGTCATATTTTTGCATGTCCGATGCTATGCAACTGTTCACCGAAGGAAAAGCTGGTTATTTTATAGAAAAAAAAATTGCAAATGTACTTCTCAGTTTTAGCATGCGCTGAGGTGTATCCGATCTATTTACATGAATCATCTTCCCCTTGTAGCGAAGTGTTTTACCTCTTTGACGACAATGCGGTTTTGCAGGTAGCGGGCTTATGACACCACGCCTTTTTTTGTTGCGCCCAACTCTCGCTAAATGTTGGGCAAAATTGACCCTAGAAGCACTTTTTCTGACGGATTATTGATTTTAACAATATGCCAGACATAGATACAGCCCTAAAGACCCTCACCACATATTGTTGAGAAGATAATCGAACCGTTGGAAGGGAACTAGACATGGGGAGGAAATCTTCAAAAGTTTATGTATACAGTAGAATTTTTGATACAGTTCAAGCCGCTCCCTTTGCCTGAAGACTATAAAAAATGAAAAAGTTCTGAATGGTAATTAATCTTTAATCTAGTGATGCAAAACCCCAAATAGTGTGTCGGCGAGCTAATCAGCACATTCTAAATTCTCGTGAATGAACTATTACTGAACATTTCTGTGAATCATGCTACACATCATATTATGAAGACACTTATGAAGACGCGAAACGCGGTTGCGCGTCTCACCCTTGCCATCTCTTTTTCGAGCACACGCGCGGTTCCTTTCCAAATTGTTTGTATTTATAGTGTAGATCATACATTACACTAACTAAAACATCAACGTCTTGGCCCCTGAACTGGCTAGATTGCTTGAACACAGCTAATAAACGTGCTTGTTTCAGGCGACTTCAGAGTTTGGGAGCCTAGAGTCGGCGACGCTGCGGGCAGGTTGAATGCGCCTTCTGAGGAAGATAGAGTGACCGCGCATATTTCACTTTTAACGCATTTCAAGTTGCTTCAGTAGCCTAATCTTCCCTGAACTGACCACTCCCTTCAATTTACAGCCCTCTCTTTTGCGCTGATGTTACCACTATCAGAGGGCCTAAGGAGGCTGTGTGCACCGTCGCCGACTGATCTCCCCTATCCATGTACACTTGTTTCTCTGCTCCTAGTGCTGAGTTCCAAAAACGCCCCTTGTTGGAAAGTGAGGCGCGATTGCGCGTCTTAGAAATCACGCCCGCCAAACCCTATGTCCCACCCGGCCAAAAAAGCCAAAACGCGCACTGTCGTCAATGTGTTAAGGTGGCACCCAATGCCATTGCCCCACGCGGCACTCTTAGGGACACCCACCTGTGGGCGCCATTGTCGCCAAAGGGTTAGTGGGGGCAGGAGATGTCCTCAAGATTCCTTCAGCTCGTTACAATAAAGTGACCTCACGCCGTGACGAATCCCCCAGAAACTACACAGCTTCGCAAAAATATAAATCCACCTGAAAGTTAGTGAGAATCCGCATGATAGCGTGTTTCTGAAAAAGCCTTCAAAAGAAAAATGCGCTCAATATAAATACGATTGTGAATGTAAACACAAACTTCAATTTCGAAATTGCGAAAAAATTTTATTTTCATTTTTCAAAGAGGTCCACTTTGCCGTTGTTGCAAAAGTATAAATGCACCCCATGTTCCTCGGTTGAACTTCACTCTTATTTCGTGGAACTATGAGGTTGTTACCGACTCCTCTTCTTTCAGGTAATAACGAAAGTGACACCGCTGTCGGACTTAGAAAGAAAGGCGGAATCTTTGAAGCAAAAAGCAATCTTTGAAGCAACCATAGCAAAAATCAAACCAACTCTTCCCTAATGGGTGCATGCTAAGCCAGCGCATTGAGTTCGCATTCTACCCGCTACCTTTCACTTTCTGTCTTCATTTCTCCCCGTTTTTCTGCAGATTGTTTGGCAGCGAGAAAAACTCATATTGGAAAATGAAACAAGTGACAAAAGTGGTAAAAAAAGAGGTAAAAGAGGTAAAAGTGAAGACAGCAACCAAAGGTACTGTGCAACCATTGTGACTTGCCCCGGCCATTTCGACCACGGATTTTGAGAATTTGGCTTGGTTTTCGCGATGATTTCGTGTCTTCAAATGTGCCCTACTCATTTTCCGTCGAACATTGGTCTCAGAGTCCCTCTAACACACACCGAACGGTGTCTCTCAAGAAATTGAGTTTTTAGAAGGATGTAGTCTTGAGCACTCCTTGGGAGAATCGGCTACTTCTCCTATAACGCTATGGTCACGCAACCGAAACGTGAAGAAAAAGCTTCAGTGCTCTTCTGGATTCCATGTGCTGCAGGATAATTGACGAAATGCGTAACAACCACTTAACCGGGGCTCAAATCACGCGTGGTTTGACAGCATGACAAATCTCCCTTCTCTTATGTAGATATTTTTTTTGGAGTCCGACAGCAGTGTTATTTCTGTCATCACCTATAAAAGAAGAACTGGAAAGAGCCTGACACTCACGTCAAATAACAATGAAGTTTAAACGAGAAATATGGAGTGGATTTATATTTTTGCAAAATCGGCAGAGTAGCCCTTTTCTGAAAAATGAAAATAAAAAATTCTCGTGTTTTCGAAATAGAAGTTTGTGTTTACACTCAAAATCGTATGTACATTGAGCACATTTTATTAAGGTGTCCCAAAAGTTTTGCAAAAATTCTGTCTGCTTGTTTAACAAAAAATGAAACAAAACAAAAAACACGAGCCCTCTCCATGGATTGAGCAGAGCGCTGATTCCCTTCTCTCAAAAGGAAGAGGAGCGTGACGCGATCAAAACACCTACTGAACACCTGACCTCCTGACGGTTGTTGGATTTTTTCCTTCTGCTTTGAGCGCATACCCTTCCGAAGACATGGTAGTCACAATGGGTAAGGCCAGGTGAATACGGAAGGTGGGGTAGCAAGATGATGGCAATTCTCTCCAGCTCCTCCGTCGTCGTCCTCGCGTGATGTGGTCAAGCACTGGCCATCCCAATTAGGAGTCTTTCTTGTAATTGGTGTAAAATGGGGGCTAGGGACAACATCTCTCGCAGCTGTTCACTAATGCTCT
>KZ345188.1:71253-86709 GCA_002352805.1 Teladorsagia circumcincta
CGCCTCACCGGAAAAATACTTCATTAAACCTCCATACATGGGTGACAGAGAGCAATGGAAGTTATATGTGCACACCTCGAAGATGTTAACTATAGCGGATTCAGAACTGCAAATAAATTGCCCGAGGAGCAAGGGCAAATACAAATATGTTCGCAGGTACATTCAGCAATCATCGCAAACCTCTTACACAAACTACCACTCGTCCTATATCGTGTTACTACAAGAACCTTGGTTTCTCCCTGGATTTCTCCTGCTAATTCCACCATCTACTGTCACTTTCGTGCACAAAAATGTTTGTATGTTTGTGTAACGGCCGCCATCACCATTAGATGGTTTAATTTGGTGCTAGTTCTACAATGAGGTGAACCGAATGAGCCTCGGTTTGAAATAGCTCGCGTTAAAAACTCGTCCAAAAACTCGTCCAGCGCTTTTTCCCGTGTAGATATAGCGGCGAGTCCGTATAATCAATTCGCATTTGCTTCATTAAGAGTCGCTTATGCAGAGTTGGCTGAGGTCTACAAATTGAACAGTGCAGTTTTTGACTAGCTCATCCATTAGAGTGTCCGAAAAATTCGTGCGCATTTTGGATCTCATGCCCTGACTTTTTTGGGTATTTTTCAATCAGTTCATGTGGGCTTTGAGCAGAGCACTAGGAGTAACTTATGAATGAAGCACACCTGACTAGTCGCTTTTTAGAGTTCAAACAGATGAGGGAAGAGGACCATGTTTGTCACTCTTCTGTTTGCGATCTTCTACTGGGCCACAATAAACAGTGCCAGACAGCTGTCCTTTATTATATATTCTTTTCGATGCCTATTTTGCGATAATATAGTTCGATATTCTTCGTTCCGTGAGCCATAGTTTTTAGAAAACACCGGTTCAGGAAAGCCATCGTTCAATTTGGACCAGTTGCACTCTCCCATTTAAGTCAGTCTGCATGACATACTAGTGTGTGGCCACCACATTTAGATGTTTTAGGACACTAACAGATATCTCACCTTCCATGGTATATTGTTGAAATTTGGTCAAAGATTCGCTATGAGTGACTGATAATCACGAGAGTGTGAGACGAGTTTCGTCTACTACTTGTTTCCTACTCCACGTTACCGTACACACTTGTTGAACAGAGCTGGTAGTGCAGATGATAGGTGATAGGAATTTACAAATTATCATAGGCGGGCATCGCCTCTGCTGGAGCGTTCTCGAATGAATCTCTGAAGCCTCCCCTCGCCAAGGAATGTTCTTTTGGGCTAGATTTGAGTATCTCTGTGCACCCATGCTACTGAGGTATCTGAATGGCGAGCGATTTTGGCATGCTTCAATGTCAAGCTAGAATTATAGTTGGGCAGTTTCGGTGGAAATCAGTTATTATTGTTGTTTGTGGTGATGATTATTTACAAATTTTGTGTTCCGTTACTGTTCATCTTCTACACCCTTGAAACTCCCATAGATGAGCAGTATCTATTTTAGCAGAGGCTAGATTGGAATTTGATCAGGATTAATACTCGTTGTGCATTGCGATTCTCCGCACTGAAATATCTTGCAACCATCAATGTTGGCTTAAAATTTATTTGCTCGATAAAGCGTTTCTTTCACATAGTTTCAAAGTGCTCCATTGAACAGGCTGCTCGACGTGCCATGGAAAATTTCCCAAGGAAGGGATATCAAAGACAAAGGAGACGAAGAATATATGTGAATAAGGCTTTCCGAACTGAACAAGACGACAAATCGGTATTCAATATAAACGTGAGTATATGATATTCACTACTGTAAAAAAAGGAGTTTGTGAGTCCATATGTGCTCACCTTCCAAAACTCATACACTGCTGTGGCCTGCTCAGGGGTTAAAGCATTACCCACTGCAGAGTTCAACTCGAAGAATCATTCGTTGAGTGGGATAGAGTAGCCCTCGTGTAGCGCAGATGTGCCGTTGTCGCGGTTCGAAATTGCGCGACAACGACGCTAGGGTCCTACGAACCTGGCTTTTGGCCACTAATCTTGGCTTTGGACGAATTACGTTGGCTGCATGTCCTTGCCAACTGTGTGGTCCTTGCGCGATCGCGCGGCCCTGACACGATTGCATGTGAACTGCGCCGCCTTCGAAAGAATGCTGCTTGTATTTTGATTGTCTTCACTTGCTTAAAGGCACACCCCAGGCAGAAGTTGTGTGAACGATATGGTATGTGGGAGTGTCCTGAGGAACAATCACAGATGTGGCATTCCCATGGACGAAAATCACCTAACGAGAGCGCTAGGGTCCTGCAAAGTAAGCTGCTGAAGCTGCAGAGTATTGTTTTTCCTTCATCAGGCTGTTGTCTGGCACCCTCTCATCTGCTGCGCTCTCTCACGTCATGCTCTCCTCTCCGCGCTTAGTCTCTTATTGCCTTAGCACAGCTGATTACATAGGTGGGCAAGCCCTTTATCTGAGCGTTCTGAACGGATTCTTCTCCTTTCTTCTCTACTGCTGGCCCATCTCGCACCAATGCATTCGTATTCGTGTGCAAGAACCACATCAATTTGATCCTGGGGCATGCCTTTAATCCGTTTAATAACCATGCTTCTTTCTTCTTATTGGTGCCTATGACTTTGCCTGTATTAGTACTTGTGCAATTGCAGTTGCTTCTTGATGGTACGAGCCAGCAAGAAATGCAAGCTGGTTCTAACAACTCGTCTGGCACCCTGTTTCTTATTTCAAGGGGAGTATGCTTAACACATTGACGACAGTGAGACGCGGTTGCGCGTCTCACTTGGAAGACCACATGGGACATTGAGACGCGGTTGCGCGTCTCACCCTTCTCATCCCTCTTCCTAGCGAATGCGCGGCTTCTTTTCAAGTTGTTTATATTTATTCTATAGGTCATACAGTGTAAAACAGTATAAACGGTATGGTCCACGAAATGGTCAGATGTGTTCGAAAACGGCTGCTAGCCTGCTCGTCTCGGGCGCTTCGAGAGCTGAAGGGGGGCTAGAGTTAGCGGAGTTGTGCGCAATTTGAATCGTTCTTTGAGGAAGATGATGTAAATGCAGACATTCCAGTTTCCACGCATTTCGAGTGGCTTTCCCTACCTCCCACTTCCTTGAACTGACTTATTCCATTCGGTGTACAGCCCTTTATTTTTGCGCTATTTTACCACTATCTCGCTCAGAAGGCGCAGACAGGCTGAGTGCCGCTGAATGATCCCTCTTCCATTGTACCCTTGTTTCGCTGTTTCCAATGTTGAGTTCCGAAAAACGCACCTCGTGGGACAATGAGACGCGGTTGCGCGTCTCAGAGATCGCACCCGTCAAACTGCTCATGTCCCACCTGGCCAAAAAACCCAAAACGCGCGCTGTCGTCAATGTGTTAAGGGCGTCTTTTTTGTCATTTGCAATCAATTCGGTATCCGCAGTTTTATTATCGACCCCTTCTACCCCACCAATTCGTTTTGGGGGCGTTGCTTTGAAGGCATTCCAAAGCTAAACAGCCGGTTGTGATATAGGCGGGAGTTCTCCCTTTCACGTCTACGTTGTGTTTTTGCCATATAAATTGGGTTCTGCAGCCCTTCGATTCCTACACCAATTTTCTTGTGCTCCATGGGCTCTCCTTACCAAGCTATCATTTTTCTTTCAAGGAGCACCGCCCCTCAGCAAACACTCCACTTACCGCTGGTGGATCTACCCGAACTGGCTCATCGATGCACACCTTTACCCATTTTCCCCGGTCTCTAGACTGTCTGGTATCAAATTCGCAATTTTACCTTCGCTACTGCTCATATCTCTGCACGCCACGCCCACTGTGGGGGGAGCTTTGATTAGCTAGTGTGTGCTTCGCTTCTTGGAATATGGCCCAACCATTACCACTTAATCCGGCGTCTTCAGGCAGACTTTCAGGAAGTGCTCTGGATTTCGTGGCAAAAACCCAGATCGACAGACGAAGCCCTTCATATTATCGTTCCGTAATTCCTGCAACAAACTGGCTGAATTTTGGTTTCATTTTTTTATCATGACGGTTGCAACAAGAAATTTTCTCGCAGGAGAAGCAGGTGGGATCCGTTCGCAGGAGGACGAAGGACGTCACTTCCACATTGGCTGCGACGTTTGTACGAAGCGGTTTCCAGTGCCTAATCCCTCTCGTATTCTAACAAAAATCCGGGAGTTTCGACTTGGGCGAGGTTGAATTTCAGCAGTCAAAACTCTCGAACTATTGCTAGACTACTGCCGCTTCTTTGTTTGTTAGCACATGACATCCTTTCCACATCGCTGGCAAACACGATGGAGGTTAGTCGAAGGACCTTTAATAAGTCAGCTCTAACATGACAATATTGGATCGAGCTCGCAGCAAATATTGGGTCAAGGTATGGTGATCCGAATTCTATTAGGTTATCCGGAAAATATTTGGTAGTTTCTATGCGTATATAGTGGAATCTCCAAGGATAATTTTTGGACACTACGTGGGTGAACCATACCAATGATCTCTTCAGAGCATTTCCGTCGTTGCATTTCGCAGCGATCATGGCTAAGAAAATCGACTCCGACTGGAGGCATATTTGGCTACTCTTGATTCTAAGACCATGTAAACGCGGCAGTGGAAGCCATACTGCAGGAACCTTACGTTTTGCGATGTACCACAGAGTGTATTTCCCGACATGGTAAACACTTGGTTTCGATGTCAAAAAGCTCGGGAAAAAAGCCAAAGTCAGGCTTGTTACTGAGTGACGAGGAAGTTGTTTGGAAACAGTTCCTGGCGCAATGCACGGTAACTGACTCAGCTTTTCAACAGTTATCAGAGCACAATAGCCACTCCTCAATAACTCCTCATAAAGAAGTTCGTGGTCTTGGTAATAACCACCTTCTGCGACCTTCAGGTTTTGCATAAACATTTCGATTTACCGTCCGTAACTTCCTTGACCCGATTACTTTGTTAGGTGGTAGCAAGGAATGGGTTCCTCAAGTAAATCACAGCCGGGAGCGCCAGTGGCTCAGACGCGTAGAGCTAGGATTCCGACTTCGATTCCAGCAGTACATCTGGAGAGGCAATTTTCAAAGTTGGTAAAGCTGCAAGTGACTCGTTTCCGACACCTCTTATCGACGAGCTTCACTGTTGTTGTTGAAGGATAATGTGGGCAAGCGGATGGGTTCCTCGGCGCTATGCTTGGAAAATATTACAAGTTACTTCATCTAGGCAACGATCGTCAAGGAATTTTGGAGAAGGTGCAGCAAAAGTCTCCAAGACCCTTATGGGGCGTTCTGTTTCGCCATTTGTGTTAAGCAGATCCGGCCTCAGCAGAGTACCGTCTGTTTCTGTTGCTGTTGATTCAACTAATAGAGGGAGAGCTCCATGATTTAGACTAGCCGGAAGCCATTTTCTTCGAGTTTTTTGCCAAGAAATCTCAGAATTTCTAGGCAAACGCCATTCACAAGTCGCTTGCCGATATGCAATATAATGGCTATCATGGCGGAGCATATGACTGTAAACTGCTGACTTGCTAAAAAAAACTGGATTTGAAAAAAAAAATTGACAAATGGCCAAGAACTTTTTGAACAACCTAATATATTTCCGGATCATCACAAGTCTATAGAGATGTCCTGTCGTGTCAACCTAGCGCTTTAGAATTGTTCTAGTAAGTGATCGACAGTATCCAAATTTCTTTTCATCACGTCAGTGTGATTGTCAATCACGGGGTTACTGGTGTACTGATCATCTCCAAATAAAAAAAAAACCAACGCCGAGCAGGGTGAGCGCCGGTGTACCGCTAATTGAGGAAGTGTGCACTCGCCCATGTTCTGGCTGATCCTTGGCGAAACCTGACTTGCGGAAGATCCCAAGTGGTTCTCGATAACAAGTAGCGAGAAAACGAGCTGGTTGGTTGGCCGAAATTGCAGAGTTGGATGCCGTGTCAACAACGTACTGCGGGATTTTCGGAGTTCCCGAGAAAATTTTCTAGCATTCATTGTAATCTGTAGCAGAAATTATGGGTCAAACCGGAAGCCGTAGTGTCTCGCTGGTCATAGCGTCTCGCAACCGATTTGTCTCATTCGGAACGTAAGATTTTGGTCTATAGTCGAAAAGAAGTAGTGAGCGTTTACTCAGCATCCTGGAAAAACAGCCGACTGCAATTAGCTGTAGTATGGCGAAACCCTGGGTTAAACCTATTCGACAGCTAGCATCTCTACGATCAGGGTCAACCGTCCGTTGGACAGAGTCCAACGAGGGGTCATATTTGGTCAATCAAAAGGGGAGTCGTATTCGCAGAGGTCAAGGCCCAGTACGTAGGTGAGGCATAACTTTCGAGTGCTCCTCCAACAATTAACCACAAGCGAGTGCAGAGCGCACCTCAGAGCAAGAATTGACCCTATTCGACTGATCACGTACACAAATATGCTCTCAAGGGAGACCAATGTCTTCAAACTGGGCCTAAGTTAGGAAAAGCCTGACCACCTGCTTAGTCTGACCGTTAAAGGCTTACAAGAAAAGTTTGGGAAAAAATATTTGCCTGTCGGTGACCTCCTGCGAAGGACTCAGTAGCCCGCTATCAGGCACAAAACTTATGCTTTTCTAGGGTATCGTTATTCCCCATTAAATTGAGTTTGAAGAAAGCTGTGAGCGTTTAGGTGTGAGAACTCGTGTTTTAGGAGAGCGGCTCCGAAAATGCATAAAAAAGATAAAACGGGGCGATTATTCGAACGATTTATTTTGGAAACGAGATCAAGTATTCATTAGAACACACTAAGCTTCAAGTTTTTTCCAGGGGAACAAGGGTTGCTAAAGGTTGAATATGAAGAAAGCTTAACAGTTCGAAGCCAAAAAAAACCAGCGCTCTGCGAAAAATCGGTCCGCGATTTCCCCAAAACGGTCCAACGGGGCGATTTTTTGACCCCATTAACTTTGGAAAGAGTTAAAGTATTTGTTAGAAAGCTCAAACCGTCTAGTTTATACCAGGGGCTGGAGGTTCATTCTGAAGAAAGTTATAGCTTACGAAAACGAAGAGGTGCGCATTTCAAACGAAGAGGTGCGCATTTCTGTGAATTTTTCTTTTTCTATCCCATAAGTCACACAGTTTTGATGATACTGCACAGACGTGATAGTTTTCTTGAAGGAGTCTCGTAGATTACAACTCTCCTCAATGTTCTGAAAAATATTGATGTTGGACAGAAATACACCTAATTGAAAATTTGTAGTCCGCCTCGAATTAGGGCGATGTCCGAATTTCGCTGGATACGAGCGATTCGATAGCGAATCGAACGTTGCAGCAGCGAATCGAGCTTTGCACCAGCGAGTCGAACTATGTACCAGCGACTCAATAGTGGCTGGACCCAACATTTAAAGGAGCCGCGCCAATTTCAAACTGTGTTTACTGTCCAGTGACGCTGTTTCAAATTGGCGCGGCTGCTTTAAATGTTGGGTCCCGCAACTATTGAGTCTCTGGTACACAGTTCGACCCGCTGGTGCAAAGTTCGATTCGCTGGTGTAACGTTCGATTCGCTAGCGAATCGCCCGTATCCAGCGGTTCGCTAGCGAATCGCTCGATTCGCAAAGTCTGACATCGCCCTTATCCAGCGCTGGTCCGAGGGGAAGATTGTGCGCCCCAATGCGAACACAAAGCTACCGCGCTCAATCTGGTGTAACGCTCGATGTAGTAGTAAGAAGCAGTACGCAAACATACATAAACACCAAGTCTACAGTACATAATTAGTGTTTGGGGTGAGGGGGGGGGCGATACTCGTCGGAAGGAGGGGTCATAAAATATTCAGAATTGGTCCAACGTGACGGTTGACCCTGTCTACGATCTTGGTGACAGGGCCATATTTTCGAAGAGGGACCACATGAGTTGTGTTGTTGGCAGAATGTTGTAGATAATGATGGGTTGTATATTCTTTAATAAAATTAAACTAAAAAAATAAAATCTCATCGCAGATTCCGCGATTTTCTCAATTCTTCAAAAGAAGTTAAACAATTTGACAACGTTTTCAGAAGGGGCAAAGCCACGGCTGACTCAGCTTGTGATTGTTGTTTCCAATAAACGCCTATACATACTATTGTACTTATCATTCGTTTCTGAGATTAAGTTCTGTGAGCACTCAAATTCCGGGTCACAAGATAATTTTTGTTGTTATGTTGCTAAAATCAATCCTTGTTTCTTCTTTTTTGATGAGAACAGTTTCAGGACGGCAATCGGACTCTGTGGAACTCGTCAATCAGGCGCTGTGTGACGCATTTCACTTTGCCGTCCCCCGTGAAGAAATCGGCCCTCGCTCTCGGTGTTAGATGCTCCTTTTTACGGGGAACAGAAGTGATTCCTGAACCAGCGACCGTCGCGAAACAAGAACTAAATGACGATTATCCTTCAAAGGAATTGGTGATCAAGGAGGAACCTACTAGTCCCCTTGTTGGGTCGTTAGTAGTGAAATATGAATTTCCAACCGACGGAGAACTGTCCTGCGGGACATTGACGACTGTGAGGGACGAAAATGCTATGCCAGTAGTGAAACAAGAACCAGCTGATGAATTCTATGTGCAACGGAATCTTCCTGAGGATAACGTCGTGAAACAAGAACCAGCTGATGAATTCTGTGTGCAATGGAATCTTCCTGAGGATGACTTCGTGAAACAATCACAATACGAGCACGGGAGCGCACATATTCCGATCTCAGGCAAAGAACAAAGCCCTCTGTCCAAGGAAAATATTTGCACGTTTGATGTAAGTCTTGAATGGATTATGTGATCTATCAACTTCGAATTTCTGAAAATATTGTAAATTGTTATGTTATGGAATGGCTCAGGGGTTTCGAGTGATTTGCGATAGTTTGCGTAGACCCACAGAAATGTTCTTTGCAACTCAGCAAGAAAAAAAATGCTGCCGGTGAATGCTTCTGCAAAGATGTCCCAGTAGATGAATTTTCAGTGGAAGTCTCGCGAGCATGAGTTCCTTTTTTTCGATGCCAGGCCTGCTTTTGAGTTCACATAAGCTTGATGGGCTGATAATTGCATCCGCCAGCAATACAGAGAATCTCGCATGTAGCCAGTAATAGAGAGGGAAACCTGCAATGTGAAAGTATTGCATTTGAACCAGGGTCAATCGTGTAGTACAAGTACCAACAAGGGGGGTCGTTCTTGCTCCACAGTGTGGAAGGGGGTCGTAACTGCGGTGTTCCCCATTTTTTCGAAAACCACCTTCCAGAGGGAATTTGTATCAGTTTTGAAATGCATTGGCGAATCAGAAGCACGGCGCACACCATGGCAGCGATTGTCGGTGCAAAGCGCTATGAATTCGAGTTATCAGCAACAAAAAAAACAGTTTCAGAAAGGTTGCAATGTTTCGGCAGTGAACCAAACGAAGAAAATTGCAGTAGTATAAGGGTGGACTTCACGAAGAAAAAGGAAGTCTCTACAAGTGAAATGTTCCTTAGAGGAACGGAATTTCGAAAACACATACTCGTAGTCTCCCAAAACTCAAGTTTTACACAAAATCGGTTTTTGAAGAGGTTACGACCAGTAAAATTAAAACCTCGCGTTTTCAAGAAAATAGTTGAAGAGTGCTTATCGTGAAAAGCTGTAACGATGCTAATTTTTGAATTACTAACTTTCTGGGTAAACTCTAGTATTTTTTTTTTGGAAAACTTGAAGTTTGCCACCATAACTGCTTCTGCTTTTTAAACTAATGACTTTGAGGAAGTTATGATCGTTTGAATGTTGAATAATCGCATGTGCTCGGTACCAACGTGCTGATTTTTTACTGAATGAACTTCCAAGGAATATTTAGCTATTTTCTGAGAGAGAGAGCAATTCGAATTTCTGTAATCTTCTCACCCCAGAATTTGTGGAAGTTATGACCCTCGAAAGAGGCAGGTGCAAATTCCATTGAAATTTGTTTCTTACTGAATAACTCAAAGTAACAGTCTCAGCAGGGTTCCAAAAATTCTATGCTAGCGGGTGGAAAAGATGCGCTAGCCCTAATCAAGACCATAGGAAGTGTCACTAACCAAAAAACTCACCTTAGGAAGCCGCGAAGAAGCCAGGAAGACGCCGTTGAGAGCGGCGTTCGCTAATACCTTAGGAAACGCCCACTTGACAATCATTGCCGCATCTTTTTCAATGGTTCACTTGCTTATTTCATTTGATTGTTGTATTTCTGTTTTTATATGATGTATAAGTCTCTAATTGTATTAGGGCAAATGCGATTGAAATCCGGCGAAGCAAGTAGTTCAGACAACTAGTTCACTGATGAAACCTGTTCAAAGGCTTCGCCGGCGGATTACTTTGCTTTTTTCCTTTATTACCAGTCAACTCTTCACCTACAACTTCGTTACCGACCGGTTATCGCCTCGAATTCCTTCTGAGACTGTTGCTTTAAGCATTTTGCATGGTTTCAGATAAACTAAGCAGTCGGTAGGAAGTTGAAGCCTTGTGACTCTAAACCTACCTCACCTTTCCAAAATAGCCTTATTTTTACAAAAAAATACTTGTTTGCAGTTCAGTTGGTGCACGTTCCAAGTTCCTCGCCTCCCCTCATACCGATCAGCAAACGCGCTCCATTGTCGCGCGGGTTTCAAGACATTCAGAACGCAATATTGTAATGTCAATGTATCCATACACACACGTTCATGGAGAGGGAGGGGTTGTACCATGACACCCGAAAAAAGGGGGAAGGGGGGTTTCGTGAAAGTTTCCTAAAAGTACCAATGGTGGGGTTGACCATGATTTGAACTCTAAAATGTTATTGGAGAAGTCTACTTCGGAATTCCACGAGATATTCCTCGTGCCACCTCGGAAGGTACTCCTCAGCTTACTCGTCAGAAGGCCGTAGAAAAACCTTGAGTTCTTTTTTCTCGAATGTGCGATGTAAAGCGTTGCATTTTAGGGAATTACTGGGTCTCATGATCAGTTTAATTATGCTCTTTGCCACACCTGCATTACTACCGTATTTGATGCGCTTACTGTATCAACCAACTCAGGGCGATGTCAGACTTTGCGAATCGAGCGATTCGCAAAGTCTGACATCGCCCGATTCGCATTCGCTGGATATGAGCGCTGTGCCAGCGAATCGAACTTCCCACCAGCGAGTCCAACTTTGTACCAGCGAGTCGAACTATGTAACAGCAACTCAATAGTGGCGAGACCCACGTTTGATGGAAGCCCCGCCAATTTCAAACTGTGTTTACTGTCCAATAATGCTGCTTGAAATTGGCGGGGCTTCCTTTAAACCTTGGATCCCGCCATTATTGAGTCACTGGTACATAGTTCGACTCGCTGGTATATAGTTAGACTCGCTGGTACAAAGTTGGATTCGCTGGTGCAGCGTTCGATTCGCTGGCGCAACGCTTCTATCCTGCGATTCGCTAGCGAATCGCTCGATTCGCAAAGTCTGATAGATGATGGTTCATCCAAGACAACCCATCCAATTGAGGGCGATCAAATTGTACCTAGTTTTCACATTTTTTGTGCACTCCTTTAGCTTCATCACATACCGAAGAGACGGGTCAAGGCTTTGTCGTTTTCATCCCACAATTCAACATAAAACACTGATCCATTCTTACGGAATTGTTTTTTTTTTCAATTTTCTATCGCGATTTACAGGGCCGAAATGGTTAAGTGACAAGTAGGTCTTACGCGGTCTGGGGATCAAATCCTGGATCAGCGCCGTCCAACCCGACTATGCTTCTCCATCACGTGGGTTCGGTCACTCGTGCTGGATTTGTCAGGAAGGATCAAAAACACTGACTTGTACTGTAATTGTTTTTGTATTGTATGCCAAACGAGGTTGTTAAGATGGAATCTTGATTTACTGGCCTTACGTTTCGACCGCTTCGTCTTCTTCAGAGGCCTGGAGATAATCTAAAGCTTTTAATTTGCTAAGTACTCGATCAAGCGCTTTTTAGTATTCTCGTCGTAATAGAACGACGAGAATGCTTTGGAGTAACCGCTGAGAAATAACTCGCTCAGATTCCACCGATGCGGAGCAGTAGCTCACGCCCTGTGTCAGTTGACGTCAATAATGCAAATGAGCTCTACTCTAGTCTCGCAGTGTCATATACTTCAAATCCTGCCAGCTTGCACGTAGCACTCATAGCTCGCACTTTGAAACAAAAGGCAGTGGCTCAATTGTAATCGACGGACATTCGGTTTCCTTGCGAAAATCCAGAATGATTCCTGGGCTTTCCTGGATGTAATCTCAGTCTCGTACGCTAACACAGAACATTTAACATCAAAGTCGTTTCCATTGTGCTCCTCAATTTTTGCTTGCCAAGTGGAATAGCTACATTACCACGTCTCTTCCCAACTAGGTGCTTGAACACGGATACCCAGTGCTCTCCCAGTTTCTCCGATATACGTGCTGTTACAGACCACACATTCAATTTGGTATATCACCTCAACCTTACCACAATCTCCTGCGTGCCGTTTGGGCAGATAATGCAGTCTGATGACACACACTGCCTGTCATACAGTCTGTTTCGAACAAGCTGCCGTTTAATATTACTACTATTAGGTATGTTCACTAATACGACATCATCTTAATCAATACACTCAATCGATACAGCCAGCTTCAGAATAAAAACATGACCCGTGAGCAATGGCGAGGGTTCAGAGAAGTACGTGAATTGAGATCGAGCGGTACAATACGTATCTCTGTGAGTGATAAGGGTGGGGAGTTTGTCGTTATGCCGCAATCATTGGACCGCGAGATAACCGAGCTACATTTGCAAGATTCAACGATTTACCGCCGCGCTACAATTGAAGACTTCGTGAGCAATATAGGCACCTCAATCACATGTGGATGACAGTGGGAAAATCAACTGGCATTGATGGAAAACGCTCAGCAAGATTTAAGCTAGATAAGCCCACTTGTCCAGTTTTCTTCAGTCTTATTAAGGCCCACGAACTTGCTCCGACATGCTATCAATATCACCTGACACCTACAAAATACGACCTATCATAAGCTGCGTTGGTGGACCAACCGATCAAACATCATAGTACCTTAACGCAATTGTGAGCCAACTGCTGACGAAAATTCCCTCCCATCTTACCAACACGAACAAGTTTCTTCAACGTTGCACAACTCCAACTTTGGAGCGAGTTGTGTGATGGAGTCATTTGATGTTACTGCACTTTATTCAAACGTCCAAAATGAACAAGCTCTACAGGCTCTGTCTGAAACGTTAGATGGACATCTCAATAACATCGAGACATTCGGACTAAATAAAAAGCACATTATGACTCTAGTTGAAGAATGTCTACGTTGTAACATATTTAGATGGTCAGGACGGTGCTATTCTCAAATCAGAGGTCTAGCCATGGGTCAGCGACTAGCACCAGTACTTGCTGTTCGCTTTATGAGCAAAATTGAAGAACCAGTACTGAGTCGCTTGCCGTTGATGTACTGCAGGTACATCGCCGACTGCTTAATTGTAACATCAACTCAGTCGAAAATGGATGAATGCTTCCGATTGCTAAATGAGCAGTCACAGTACATCACGCTCACACGAGAAGTACCGAAGAACGGATTAGCTGTCCTACCTGAACATGCAAAGCACTGTTAGAATCCGCAAACCTAGCTGTAAAAACATCCTGATTCACGCAACGTCAGCTCACCCTGGTGCAGCTAAAAATTCAGTCATCAAAAATATGATTAAAACAGCAACAAGGATGTGTTCTAATGATGAAGAGCGACAGGAATCAAGACAGCTAGCCTTGAAAATAGCTACTGAAAACGGCTATCCGATACCAATGTACCGCACGAGATTGAGTGCTGGCCAACGGCGACATTTACCACGCCAGTACAAGTTACCTTTGTGCCTCCCTTCCATCTCCGATCGAGTCAGCACCGCAATACGTCACAGTATTGTAAGAGCACAGCTGCAAGATGATGTCGTATTAGTGAACATACCTAATCGTAATATCAAACGGCAGCTTGTTCGAAACAGACTGTGACAGGCAGTGCGTGACATCAGACTGCATTATCTGACCAAACGGCACGGCAGGGGATTGTGGTAAGGTTGAGGTGATATACCAAATTGAATGTGTGGTCTGTAACAGCACGTTATCGGAGAAACTGGGAGAGCACTGAGTATCCGTGTTCAAGCACCTAGTTGGGAAGAGACGTGGTAATGTAGCTATCCCACTTGGCAAGCAAAAATTGAGGAGCACATGGAAACGACTTTGATGTTAAATGTTCTGTGTTAGCGTACGAGACTGAGATTACATCCAGACAGCCCAGGAATCATTCTGGATTTTCGCAAGGAAACCCAGAACGAACGGCCGAAACGAATGTCCGTCGATTACAATTGAGCCCTTGCCTTTTGTTTCAAAGTGCGAGCTATGAGTGCTACATGCAAGCTGGCAGGAATTGAAGTATATGACACTGCGAGACTAGAGTAGAGCTCATTTGCATTATTGACGTCAACTGACACAGGGTGTGAGCTTGCTCCGCATCGGTGGAATCTAGGCGAGTTATTTCTTCATTAGCGGGTACTCCGAAGTATTCTCGCCGTTCCATCACGACGAGAATACTAAAGGGCTTGATCGAGTGGTTAGCAAATCAAAAGCTTTAGATTATCTCCACGCCTCTGAAGAAGACGAAGCGGTCGAAATGTAAGGCCAGTAAATAAAGATTTCATCTTAACAACCTCGTTTGGCATACAGTACAAAAACAATTACAGTACATTCGACCTCAAATGCCGGGGAATCAACAAAAGACGACATGAAGACTACTAGAAGACTGACTTGTGAATCGCTTGCCCCCACAAAGGGTTATTTTGCCGTCAGGCGGGTTATTCCCCTCCCGTCGTTTTGGAGCAGCCTTGTTACGACTTCTCATCACCCCATCATGCTAGGCAGGGTTGAGGGGGGGGGGTCTCACACGATGCACACCCCGATTACACCTTCGTCGCCATGGTTGTTGATCTAGTACTTGAGGGGTTCTGCCACAACTGCTCTATCTTGTATACTTCGTGCTTCTTTTTTTTAATTCTCAGTATGCCGCGAGAACGACCACCCCATCTCCTATAATAACGGACCCCTTGCACCATAGCTAACCTTACGTCAACCCCGAATACGACCTCCTCCAAAGAAGGAGCTATGAACCTGCCCACAAGTCATTGTATGAGTGAAGTCGCAATCGCAGAGTCAGTAGGCCTATAATGGAAACTATTAGGTTGGAAAGAAGGTCCTGCACACTTTAGAATTTCTGTTTCTAAGTTATCTTTTTTTGTTTACAAATCCTGACCATTGTAGATCTACCACAAGTGTCGACAACTTGTCCCCAACGCTCAGAAATTTTCTCGACGCTCCTTTCCAGAACGTGGCAGAATGCGGGTCAAAAACGCAGCGACCTTGCTTCCGATTTGGAGTTGACCATCTGATCGTTTCGTCATAAAGATGATGATTTGAAGGCAAAAGTCGGGCTCAATGTGGGGGATCATGGCGATTGGAACTGTGTGTAGATCTACAATGGTCAGGATTTGTAAACAAAAAAAGATAACT
>KZ345188.1:86809-99345 GCA_002352805.1 Teladorsagia circumcincta
GGGATTGGGGCGATTGGAGGTGTGTGTAGAAGTGAAAAAGGGAACGACAGTAGGGAAAAAACGAAAGGAAACCGTAGACAAGGCCGTAAGCGACATCACCCTTCCCCGCTAGCAGGATTGATACGGCACTCAACCCAGCTGATTTCACAAGTTATGCCAGCCACGCATCGGAGGTGGGCGGTACTGGATTGGCCGAGTGGCCTTGGATTGAAACCGAAGGCGCCTAATGCTCAACGGCGCATTTCACGGTAGGAGGTTGCTGCAATGTGTGCAGCTACTCACATACGACCTCCTAGCACGGAAAATACCTCCGTAGAGCAGCTGAGCACGACCTTCATCTTGAAGGTCTGGGATAAGTGGTACCGGGTTAGAGCTCGTCCAGGGGGAATACGCTCGGTGAGTAAGAAATCTTGTCGCAGCTTCAGAATTTCTCAAGGTGTTGATTTCGGAACATGGCGATCTGCAATGTCACGATGGAAATTGCATTGTTGCGGTACTAGCGCTTTTGGCGAGCTGCCTTGGCCATCTTTTGGAGTTCTGCAGCGTAGACCTTTATCTTCACAATGATGCCCATATCGAAGAATTTGCAGTCGAGCTTCTCGCAACAAGCGCCCGGTAATGGAGAGTGCGAGCTGCTGCAGGCTTCTTGTAGAAAAATTAATTTATCAAAAGCGTGGTTCAGGTGAAACACGCTGTAGCAGTGATCGACTTCCCGCTGAAGCTATTACAAATATTATTGGTCGTTGACATATTGTAAATTCATAGTTACGGGGCTATTTGTACTAGAAAATGACTCAGAGCGCAGATTGACGAGTGGTCGAGGTTTTTCGGACTCTCTTGGGTAACTACTGATTGCAGCGCCTTATATCCACCAGTGGGTGGAAGTTTCGGGAACGCTCTACCATACTATTGTCACGAATGTTACCTACGAATTTTTTAGAAGAAAAGAAAATTCATGAAAAAGTTTCGAAGGACTTCCTTTCAAACCTAATGTATGCGTATCGCATCTCAGCAAAGAATTGGTCAACGGCGAATGATTTATATTTTTATTTTTCAGGAAGTCGTAAACAACGACAGTTTGTTGCATGACCTTGCGAGAATAGTTCAACTGTATAAAGCAATAAGTCTCATAAAGGATTATCTGATCCTGGTAAGCGAGGAAGAATGAGTTTTGTACACGTGCACTCGGTGTATTGCGTATTCGGTGTAACAGCACAAAACTTGCACCTTCCATTGCAAAAAAAATGGCTCGCTCCACCTAGCTGGCACTAGGTATTTGAACTTATTTCCACACTGGCCAAGTCTGATTGCATTACTACAATAGTAATTCAGTAATCGAGTTGCATTAATGAACAAAAATAGCCAACTTACGGTTGCTCTTGCTAGTAGTCCTGTTATGATGATTTTTTCGTCAGTTTTTGCCCTGCCTATTACTGTGTATCACAAAGCTATCGCAGACACATTAGGAATTGTCACTAGAAGTAAACTCTCTGAAATATGTTCGCGAGGTAGTAACATTTTTCCGTCAAAAGAGATTCTCTGGTGGAAGATCTGTGCAAGAACTTGCTTTCTTACGACTGCATCAAAGTTCATCAAACCAAGATTAGCATCTCGGGCATTTAACAGCTTTTGCCGTCAGAGAAGCAGGGAGCGAGTTTTGATATAATGGAATCTATCCTTGAAACTACAATGATTAGTTGCCTTGTCGAGGATTTACTATGCGAGACGTGTGCTCCTGTAGAAAACCGAAACCTCTCTCTTGATGTCATCAGAGCTCATGACTGCGCCATCGAAGCGGCAAAAATCAATTTTGCAAGCTTGTTCGACGTTGAACAAAGGGTGTGCGAGATTTATTTTGACAACCTCTTCCATTAGTGGTTGAGTGCGAGGTGAAATTTAGTGGCGAACTGCAGCTGCTATTGAAACCTGGTAAGCGTTCAGTTGGAAACTGCTGATTGAAAACCTTGGAATAATGGTAGTCCACTGGAGCACAAATTACGGAAACTCGATGAAATTTTTGGATGTATTGAATAACTGACGATTTCCATTAAAGGCAAAATTCAGGATCAAATGATGATGTAATTGCACTCAAATGTGAAAGTAGTGGTAGGTGGTGGACCCCAGAGGACAAAGAATGAAAAAAAAATCCAGAAATATCAAGGGAATACAAGCCTTTCGCTCTACGCGGCGGAAAAGCTCAGAAGATCAACTGAGGGATGAGAGATCATGGTAGCGCGGAGAGTGGTAGAGAAGTACATGTAGATATAGCATAGCAGATCAACGTTGCGAAGCAGACAAGATATCGAGCGGTGGGCGGAGCGAGCCTCAACTGGAGGAGCGAGCCTAAATTCTTGTCGCCTAGCGTCCAGGGGACGTTTTTTGGTATAGGATGATGGGAGCAGCTCTGCACCAGCCTCTCTTGACCTCCTAGCCACTTTGAGGGCTCATAGAGTGGGTCTGAGCGCGAACTTTGCCTTTAATGACTGTACACAACAGTTCACTGTCAGCTGAGGAACAATATTCAACACTATATATGATATCATCACTTACTCTCAGCAGAACCTTGGGAGCTCCATCGTGGTCCGGTGCACCATATTCGTCTCGGGGTCATTCAAAAGCAACTTGCAGAGGCTATGGATCTCTGAGCGGCTTTTTCTGCTTTGGATCGCAGCACTTTAGGGGCAAATCGCTCGATTGAAATTAAATTGTCATGGCAATACTCCTGTCTACCTCGCCAACTGAACGATTCCAATTGTTGAGAAAGCGGTAAAATCGCTCGAAATCGGCTCCTCTAACGACATTGGATGACGTCCCACATTCGGTCTGTTTAGAAAGGCTCTAGCTCCGTATTCCTTCAACAGGCTTGGCATGCCTTGGTCTTATTCATTTCAACACTTCTGGAGCGCTTCTGAAGCGCCTTATCTGTGAAAGCGCTTTATGCTCGCCCTAGAGATCCAGGATAAGCGTGGTGAAATGAGCATACTTTCTCGTGTGATCTGCAGTCGAGCACTAGGGTAAGAAATTGGTGTCTTGATCGACCTCATTTCCGGTGTGGTAATAAACCAGGATGCTCACAAGCAGCTTACCCAGCTTACCAAGTTTGCAGATTGCAAGATACCGGTGTGGTGAACACTGGCTGGATCAAGGTACAGCGGTAGAAAACAAGATTTATTAAAAAAAAACAATTAAATTGGGTGCTACCGCACCAAACAGTAGTACAACAACAATAATCCAAAAAAAAAACTTCTCAACAACAGAACTATCCCAAAAAGAGCATGGAACCTTCTAGGCGTTTTCGCTGCGTATCGCCATGCATAGTTAGTCGACGCGCGGTTTGATCTGCGCGCGTACGTAAGATTGCACAAAATAAACATCGCAAAGATTCAATGACGCAACACGCGGGGCCCTACAGTAAAGACCGTTCCACTCGGTCAGCTACAGACCCATTTTTTCTAGCGCTTTTGCGGCAGCGCGGGCTTGGCTGCGCCTGATCCTTTGTTCCTTTTTACGCGCCGCCCTCTTATTGATACCACCCTCCTTCAAAGCGGGATGACCACGCTCTCTCGCAGTCGTCGACGGCTCTCCAGTCTGAACGTTCCCACGAGGACGAAACGCATGAGGGGGAAGGGGCTCAAGCAAAACATGTTGCGCTAAATGACGTGACAGATACTGATAAAACAATCGCACGTGCCGCTCAGGCAACCAACTGCTCTGGTTATCTTCCTGTACAGCTACTGCATAAGATGGCGCGGTGGGATCGATCAGTCCATTCTCGACAATCAGCTTATCCACGACTTGGGGCAGTAGCTCAATGTGATCCTCCAAAAATCCGTTCAAATGCGACCTTGCCTGAGTCGCGACTCGGTACCAAGAGTTCAAATCCTGTGGTCGAGGACCAGCCACTAAGTACAATCGACATCCGCATTGGAGCCACATGGCCTCGGCAGCCACAAGAGGTAACCAGCTCCCTGGCTTCGGCTCTGTGGACGGCAAAACTACGACGACGTGACCGAGTTGGTCATCAAACAGCTCTGTTTTCCGAAGATGAATATCACGAAACTGACGATAGTAGAATATTATCGTGTCTTTCATCCCGCTTCCACAATGCTTCAGGCGATGCAGGCTGTCGGGGACCACTACCACCATCTTGCGATGTTCACGGCCCACTGCTGGCTTGGCCATCGTCCAAGTCGTTCGCGTCGAAATCCTCCAACCAAGTTCAAAGGTGCTGGATATGTCACAATTCCAACCGGGAATAGGGGCATGCCGCATGATGTCATTAGCCGAAACCATACCAGCCATCACCGAAATATGAAGACACCTTGAGCGGAAGAACGAGTAACTCAAAGCGACACTCCGAGGTGTGATCCGTCGATGGAACGGGTCAGCGATCCACCCAATCTTTTCAGCGAGGGTTCCACACCCTTGCCATATGGCAATCACGCGGGCTCCTTCCAGCACGCAATCCACGCGATGAGCTGCCGCCGGCTGCGGGAGAGTTTCAATGAGATCACCAGCCGTAATCGAAGCACTGCAATTACATTTGGAAACATCAAGCTGAGGGATTCCTTCCATTATCGGCAAAGGCTGTCCTTGGCAGCGGGAACGACCGTGAAGACAGTTCATCTCGCAAACGACCGTGAAGACAGTTCATCTCGTCTTCGGCATCGAATTCCTTCTCTGCCCTGAAATGTGAGACTTTATCAATACTCACCAGGCTACAGGCACATGACCTAACTGCACTCTCATCCCTCTTTTGCTCACGCCTCTTTCTTTTCCTCCTCGTTCGGGGCTTGAGGGGTTCCACTACCAGCTCCTCAGGACACACGCGCAACATGTCCATTTGAATTTTCAACGGCTCCTCGTTCGAACCTATACGGGATATCAAGGCAGACGTATCAAAGACCTCAAGGACTCGGAAAGGTCCATCCCATTCCCAGGCTAATTTTGGATGCTTACTTTTCCCTTTTTTCATGGGGAGCTTCATAAACACTCTTCCTCCAACCTTGGGAAGTTTGGCGACGTCCACGTCGTGTTTTTCATCGTAATACTCCTTCATTTTACTACGGTAGGCCTCGGTGCGATCCTTCACTTCTTCGCGGATTAGCTGCAACCCAATAGTTCCGTTTTGTAATCGTCCCAGTCGATCTGGTATTTCGTTACTTCACCTTCGGGTATCACCCTCGACGCTACGTACGGATCGAAACCGAATAATAAGAAGAAAGGGCTATCTCCGGTTGCCTCATGAGGGCTCACGTTGTAAGCGTACACGGCGTTTGGCAGTATACTGTCCCATGAGTCTTCAACCTCAACCTTTTTCTTCAATATTCTTTGAAGAGTTTCTATCGCACGCTCCGTGACGCCGTTCTCACGGGAGTTGTAGCCTTTTGTAGTCGTGAAAGTAATTCCGGCCACATGCATCAACTCTTCCGTGACTTTGTTAACGAACTCTGTACCCTGATCGCTATGTATTTGCCGTGGCCAGCGGCCATTTTCGCAAATCCAACGTTGGAACAGAGTAGAGGCCACCGTTGAAGCTTTCTTATCAGGGATAGCATACGCGCCCATCCACTTTGAGAAATGATCAATGATCACGAGTATGTATTTCATGCCTGTTGCGCTTAAACCCATTTCCAAAAGATCCATACAGACGAACTCGAATGGCTTAGCAACAGCGAATGGCTTCAAAGGCGGGAAACACTTCCTTCTGGGGTTAGCGAAAAAACATTCGCTACACTCCTTCTGCCATTTCATGACGTCTTTGTCCATGTCTTCCCAAAAAACTTTTGCCTTTAACATGCGTAGCACCTTCCTAGCGGCAAAATGTCCAGCAAGGGAACCGCTGTGTGCTTCCTCAAAGACTTCTCTTCTTTTTGACTTAGGGACAACGCGGACTTCATGGCCATCCTCCTTTATCAGTTTCAAGTCACCTTCTTCCAGCGTGAAGTCAATGACTTTGAGCCTTTTACTGACTCTGGGTAGTACAACTTCGTCGTTGTACCGCCCTGCTTCCAGGTTTTCGATGACGCTTGCGTAGTCTGAATCGTCCCTTAGCTCCTTAAGCCATGGGGATTCCTCTACAGGGGTCACCGAACAGACTATTCGATCCTCCTGGGTACTAGCGTCGATCTCTTTTCCAATTACCGTGACACCTCTGGACAGCGCATCGGCTACGGGATTTGCTTTCCCTTTGACATATTCAATTTTTACTCGTTACTGCTGTACCTCGAGTGCCCATCTCAGTACACGACTTGAGACATTGGTTCTCTCAAAAAGGGCAGTGAGCGGCAGGTGATCCGTCCGAATTATCACCTCCATCCCATATACAAAGAAATGGAACTTTTTAAGAGCAAAGACAACCGCCAAAGCCTCCGTATCCGTAATGTGATATCTCCGTTCGGCTTTCGAAAGACTCTTCGATGCAAAATATATGGGGTGTAAAAAACCGTCTTTTCCTTCTTGACACGGTACGGCTCCAACACCTATCTGGGATGCATCGGTATAGATTATGAACGGCTTTGCACCTGTTCTCGCGCTTTCGACGTCCGGCTGCACTAATATTGGGGTTGATGAGAGAGCATCCTTCAGTTTCACGAATGAGGTCTCCTGCTCTCCATCCCACCTCCAAGGCACCTTTTGGCTCGTCAGCGTGAACATCGGTTGCGCTATCTTTGAGAAGTTCAGTATGAACTTTCGATAGTAGCCACATAGGCCTAAGAAAGTGCGCAACTCAGCCACATTTGTTGGTCTGGGGTATGCTTTCACCTTTTCGACTTTGTCCGGATCAGCGTGTATGCCTTCCGAGTCGACTTTGTGGCCCAGAAAATTTATTTGTTTCTCCATTAGGACACATTTTTGCGGTTTCAATTTCAAATTGGCATCGCTCAGGGCTTCCATTACATGTTGCAACACTTCATAGTGGCGTTCTTCTGTTTCCGTTGCAACGAGAATGTCGTCTATGTAGACGAACACCTCTTTATCTTTCAACACTCCAAGGACCTGATCCATCAGTCGTTGGAATTCCGCAGGGGATGTGCATAAGCCAAATGGCAGCACCGTGAACTGAAAAGTCCTTCCGATGTTGTGAATGCACTTTTCTCCCTGGCCTCGTCTGACAGTGATATCTGCCAGTATCCTGAGCAGAGATCAAGCGACGAGAAAACTTTCTTGCCTTGCAAACTTTGTAACATGACGTCTATCGAAGGTAACGGATATGCGTCTGGCTTGGTGTGCTTGTTAAGCTCGCGGTAGTCCACAAAAGGCGTAATGATCCGTCCTTCTTCTTTACCAGCACTACCGGGGACGCCCATGGGGAGGTTGAGCGTTCTATAATGCCTCGCTCGAGAAGTCCCCTTATGATCTCTTTGAACTCTTTTCTGGCACCGACTGGCACCGGTCGAGTTTTTTGGCGAATGGGCTCCGTATTTCCGGTTCTGATTTCGTGCTCCACCAGCGACGTCTGTGTGAGCTCTTTATCTTCTACTGCAAAGACGGAATGGTTGTCTTTGACTAAACTCCACAGCCTTGGGGTCAAAGTTCCATCTCTCCGATTCTCTTCCAGAAACTGTCGCAGCTTACTCAGTCTTTGTCGAGGTGACAGTTCTCTAGTTTTCAAGGTGAGCATGTCTGTCGGTACATCTCTAACACTTGCCTTAGTCCAGTCGGCTCTGTGTTCTTTCCACTGACCAACTTGCTCACCTGCTCGCAAAATCACGGGCTCAGACGATCTATTCACCACCGGTACTTCCACCAGGCCATTTTCTTCCGCATGGCACACTCCACTGTGGATCAGGGGCATAGAGGAGTCTAACATCCAGTCTGCTTTTCTGTTGCACCCTGAGAGTTTCACCCATGTCATGGCCCCTGGCGCAACATATCCGCGCTGCGCAACTTTCGCCGTTCTCCGTATCTGCTGCCCAACAGTTTGGGATTGCAAATCCCTCTCATGCAACTCGCTCGTATCATGAATTGACGCTTCTCGTCGATTCAGCTGATATCCAAACATTGAGAGCACATTCGTACCGAGAATTACCATGTCGTCCTTGTCGTTCTTGATCTTGGTTACATGAACCAGTGCTTTCACCTGACGTCCACTCGAACAGTCGCGTATAGGGACCTCAACTACTGTGACGAACTGCATGGCGCCGCCTGAAGCGTCGTACACACGCTTCGATCGGTCGATCTCGTGCTCCACCAACAACTTATCGATGTCATACCCTGCCCGTTTTGCACGCAGCAACACGTCACCTGGTATGATAGATATTTCCGAGCCAGTGTCGAGCAAGCCTCGAACCTTCACTCCTAGAATCTCTAACTCCACAGCCATCATTTTACCGAACAACGGACTCAGCTCCTCCTTTTGCCATTTAGCATTCAAACTATTAAGGTTTGCCGTAACGCTGCGATCTCCGCGCAGTTTATTTGACAACGACGATCCGTGTTTGGCAGGCGCTCTAGTTTTCCCACAATCACGAGCCATATGGCCTTCATCGTGACATTTGTAGCACACCGTAGTCTTGCTGCGCGTGCCGCTCCGATTATGTTCTTGCTGAAGATCTGAAGATGACTTGGGGCGAACTCTCTTCTCTCCTGAGTCGTGCTCTTTGACCTGTTTTAAGGTCAGATTACGGCGCTCAATCCTTTTAGCCACCTCCTTCAACTTTTCGTACGCATCCTGTTCACATTCCAATGCCTCCAGAAGGTAGTAAGAATCACGCCAGTGCACTAGCTGGTCGTACAGCAAATGCGCTCGCTCCACCGCTAGTGTACGTTCATCTAATTCGGGATAGGCCTGCCGCGTCAGCTGCTCCAGCTCCACGCAGAAGTCCGACACGGTCTGATTGTCCCTTTTCTTAAGTTTCTTTAGAGCTCCCAGGGCCATTACCTTGTTTGTGCGCTGTTCTGTTTTACACTCGCGGTTCATGGCCTCTACTAGCACAACAAAACCGCTCTCCTTTTCATGTCTGGGTAGCGATTCGTACTGTATCCTCGCTTTCCCTATCAGCTTAGACCGAAATAGCGCGCACAATTCAGCGTCTGACCAGCTCACTCTGGGGTATTTGAGCTGAAAAGCTTCCAGAAATCTTGTGAAACTGTAATTCGAGTCTTGACCAGAGTACGCCGTCACGTCTGGTAACGCCATGTATCGCATGTAGTTGGCTATTGGGTCACCAACTCCCGGGGGAGTCTCACCCGCTCGATACCTTTGGCTCACACTCTCATTACTTTCACTCTCGCTCACTTCGCTTTCCGGATAGGAACTGAGCGTACCTTTTCCCTTCATCGGGACGCCACGATGTGAGCAGTTCGGCCTCGCTCGCGCTGACCTCGGCTCCGGCTCTTTGACATGCTCGCGCCCACCATTCTGGAAAACAGAAGCTTCAGATAATGGGCGGTCACCTCGTAATTTACTTAACCTTTGAATCGTCTCGCCGAAACAAGGGATGGTAGGTTCATTACCTGGCTTTTCCGGGCTTGGACCATCCACTTCCATCTCGACAGGGCTGCGGCGGCTATGACGGAGATCTCGCAACTCCTTTTCTTGCCTGGCGCATCGCTCTCGTAATTCTCGTAGCTCCGACAGCTGCAAGTCGTATGCCAGCAGTTTTTCCTGCAATACAGCAACTTGATTTTCAAGGTTATTGACCGCCTGGCACTTTTCCAGAATGCCGTCTATGCTATTCCCTTTTTTGGCTGCCTCTTGTCGCACCTTGTCAAATACCCTCACTAGCTCTGTCAGGGTCTCGACAAACTCGCGGCGGCCCCTACAGCCTACACTGTGTATCACTGTGTCTGCCCATCGCACTAGCTCAGCATGGTCTTGGGTTGCTCGCTCCAGGGCCCGAAGCATCTCAACGGCCTCTTCCGTTTGCTGTCTAGCTACCGCTTCTATGGCCTCTCGCTTAGGGTCGCACGTGCGCATGTGCTTGGCGACCTCTATCAGGATATGCGTGCTGATTCCCTTCACCCGTTGAATAACGTCACACCATACCTGAGTATGTGCGCGGGGCTCCTGCTTCTCGGCACCGTCCTCCATGACGTCGAAAGCGTTTGAGCGACGACCCTCAGACTCTCCTGCAACAGGCTCAAATGCAGATCCTTCCCGCAGTTCTGAGTGTTGAGCTTCAACATCGTCACGACTTTCCATCGTGATTCTCGGTCCCTTTTATCCGGCAAAATTTGAGCAGAGGTTCCCCTCTCTCCTTCAAATTTTGGTCACCGGGACCGGGAACCACCGTACTGCTCAAGAAGAAATGCGGCTTTCGCCAACTTTCTCTTCCTAGCAGCACTACCTGTACTGTATTCACGAGGGGCACCCCGCGACACCCAGTACAGCACAAAAAAACGCCGAGAGAGACGAGAAGCTACCACCGGGCCTTGATCCAGCGATTGTGTTCACCGGCTTGGCCCCCAAGTTTGCAGATTGCAAGATACCGGTGTGGTGAACACTGGCTAGATCAAGGTACAGCGGTAGAAAACAAGATTTATTAAAAAAAAAACAATTAAATTGGGTGCTACCGCACCAAACAGTAGTACAACAACAATAATCCAAAAAAACTTCTCAACAACAGAACTATCCTAAAAAGAGCATGGAACCTTCTAGGCGTTTTCGCTGCGTATCGCCATGCATAGTTAGTCGACGCGCGGTTTGATCTGCGCGCGTACGTAAGATTGCACAAAATAAACATCGCAAAGATTCAATGACGCAACAACCAGTAGTGTTTTGTCTACTGGACTCGTCACTTTTGGCACCTCCAGCTGCAAGGTAGTGTCGAAAAATAAACTAGCAATCAATAATTTTGTGCACACATCCCATTCAGTCAATTTAAACAGTGGGCGATGTTATATTCAGTGTAAAGGCGGGGTTCATCATTACAAGCCCATTAGAATTAAGTTGGTCGGTGGGGCCGCGATGAACGAAAAACCGTGAGAAAAGGTCCAGAATCCGAAAAATGGGCTCCTTCGGTGCTCGCTGATTACGCACTGGTGTGCCTCCCATCGGTGTTGCCCTTTTGGACGCGGCTCTCTCTGTTAAATAGTTAGAGACCGGCTAGAAATTTGCGGCGAGTGCTTAGTTAGTTGGTGGGCGTGCCGCTGCGCCAACGGCGCGGGACGGCTATGCTACATCGCCGTCGGCGTATCCTTTCCGGAGAATTGCGTGTCAATGCGGAGGTCCGTCTGACGGCCCGCTAGATAAGTCTCCCTTTCTTCGATCTCCCACCTTATCGTGGAATCCTATAATTGAGCATGAAATGGCATTAGCTGATTAGGAGAATAATTGTGCGGGATTCAAAAATAACCGCGATTTGTCTAGCCTTTGAGAAGATCCCGTACTAGTTCCCTTTTATTATAGTTAGTGTTATTGGTTCAACTTATATTCAGTACAGTGTTAGGATTTGATTTCAGTCGGATTGCCCCTGTGATCCTCAGGAATGCTTTGGTGCAGCTCATCGTGGATCTCTTGGAGACTTTTAGTAAGCGGTAAGTGAGATCATGGCAGAAAACGCTTGCTTGTACAGGATTTTATGAAGTTCGTAACTGGTTTTTTTCAAATTTTGACATGTCACGTAAGGAGGAAACGCTACGCTCTCACCTGAATTGGGAGACAGCAAAAATGAAATTAAAGTTGTAACTGAAACAATCAATGTTGTTGTCGCAAGTAATGTGAGGATTACAGGACCTGTGAAAAAAGTCGTATCTACGAATAAATGAAGCTACTGAAAGATCAGGCTGCTGAACGGCTTTTATTTTGTCATATTAGCACTTCTTTGTAAAGGAAGATGACCCTATTTTCTGAAGATATTATATGAAAATTATAGAGTTGTCAATATAGTTCATATTATTGAGGAGCATTTAGAATCTTCTTTGGTTGAAGTTGTTATTTTTGAATGGTTGTTATGGTCTTGCTCCAAGGAAGTTAATTTTTGAACTCAAGACAATAAATGTTGATCCACTCAGAAGACTACATTGGCTTTTTCAATAATACTCTAATTTTTGCAGTTACACCACAGGCATGCTCGTTATTGACCTCAGACCATCTACATATTCTCCTCCCTTCGTAACGCTAACCTGAACGTTGAATAGTTCGTTCGGATTGGAGTATGGGCGATGTCAGACTTCGCAAATTGAGCGATTCGCAAAGTCTGACATCGCCCTATGTTGGTAGAAAGCTGTTGCTCAATACGTGCGGTGTTGGGATCACAGTTTCTGCCTGCAGAAGTTCCAAAGTTTGATCTTTTGTCACTGTTGCGGCTCCGGTGATCTTTTGGCACTAATGCAGCCTTGGACACCCGCAAAAGTATCTCCTCACAAATGATTAAAAAAATTGGGTGAAGCATTATCTATGGTGGTTGTTTGGTGCTCTGATCACGGTTGTGACTTCGTTCTTACACTGACGCTGTTTGACGCAGATATGGCAACAAATAGCGTTGAACGGACCTATTGCACAGCTCCAAAACTAATGCCATATCGCCAATAGATACGCCAATAACCTCGCACCTGAAGCAGCAGTCTCATCAGGGTTCTAAAAATTTGAT
>KZ345188.1:199868-215950 GCA_002352805.1 Teladorsagia circumcincta
ATTTCGGTCGGCCGAATACGACCCCCCTCGTTGGACTTTGTCCAACGGACGGTTGACCCTGGTCGCAGGCTGTTGCACATGGTTGGCAAAAGTTCAAAGCAGTTCATTCACAGTGGTGGGGAAAAAAGTCGTTCTGTTCCTGGCACATATCAGCAAACTCCCTGTCGCACATGGTGCCCGTCGTCGATGGAATTTTTACGGCACAACATTCCCTGTATGTACCCCACCCCACTTAAGCAGGAGCAGGCCCTTCTTCACTGCCCTCATCGTCGTCAGAACATAACGTCATCTGCCATCACCGTCGAACTCAAGGAGGCCTAGCGTAGTCGCTCTAACGTGGAGCTGCTGCATACTTCCTCCAAGCGGTCACCAAGCGGTCATCTAAGGGATAACTTCCTTGCAGAACTAGCTCTGAATTTGCAGGACGCTTTCCGACCAGCGCTTTCAATAAGGTCGTAATGGTCCACGATCCGAGTTGGGCACCATTCTGTGGCATAATCTTCTGATGCGGTCTGTGTTGAAGGCTTTTTTGAACTTTTCTGATAGATTGAATGCGCTACTCTGTTTTCATTTGGGAGCACTCATGTTATATTTAGCGTCAAAGCGTCTGTCATTAATTCCATTTCAAACATGGAAGGTGAAAGATTTTTTATTGTCTCCGTGTATGTAGGTTTGACTGTAGTAAAGAATTTCCACTTTTCCGAAGTTGGCCTCCTTTTGAAGATTCGGTCAATTTAACCTTTGCTTCACAGTTTTGAATTTTTGTGAAGGATCAGTTGATGCAATCATGTTTTTTTTTCAAAATGTGAGAAACGTGTGTTGATTTCGTTTCCACTGTGTTACAGTAAGCAACACAGAAACGAGCTGTACGAATGGCTTCCTGCTTCACAGTTGGTATACGGTATAGTTACATAACTAGTTACTTTAAAATAAACATTTATTCATGCTGTTTAACTCGGGCATCGTACAGAAAAAGATCGAGAAAGTTGACGTCGCTGTAGCGCCATACTACGTCTGGTGACCGGTCGAAAGATGAAGAAATTGACAGAGAACTGAAAGGTGCAGATGAATTCATGGAGAACTTGCGCTTAAAGGCAAAACTCAGGATCACATAATGAGGTAATTCCACTCAAATGTGGAAGTAGGGGTGGGAGGTGGACCGCCGAAGGAGAAAAAAGAAAAAAAAACTTGAAATACACAGGAAATACGAGCCTTTTTGCCCCACGCTGCGGAGAAGTTCCGAAGATCAGCTGAGGGATGAGAGATCATGGGAACGCGGAGAGTGGTAGAGAATTACGTGTAGAGATAGCATAGCAGATCAACGTTGCGGCGCAGACAAGATATCGAGCGGTGGGCGGAGCGAGCCGCAGCTGGAGGAGCGAGCCTAAATCCTTGGCGCCTAGCGTTCAGTGGCCGCGTTTTGGTGTGGGATGATGACGTGAGCCCTGCAGTAGCCCCTCTTGCGCTTCTAGCCACTATTAGGGTCTCTATAGTGGGTCTGAGCGCGAACTTTGCCTTTAAGAAACTGCCAGGAAGTTCAATGCTGCTGATAAGTCTGCTCAATAGGGAAATATTTTTGTGGAGTCAATGGCACATTCCGCGATTGAGCCGATAGACCTGCTGATTGTAAATAGAGATACGTGGTTGTTCAATAATCTCACCAGTGATGAAAGAAATCGAGGAAATGACGGATGTCACATTGCGAGGCATGGGTGGGGCTTGCGCTTCGCTCCAATGGCAATCTTATAGGGTGACCCATATTCTACCTGATTTTGTTATACCTCAGCAGTGAAACGGCTAGCCAATGAGGTTCACATTAGGGTTAGCGCCAACCCCGTCCCCATGATCAGCATGATATGTGAGTCTGAGGGTTGGTAGCTGTTTTTTTATTCGTTTTTTATTACTGTTAGACAAACTATTACGACCGAAAATTCATTTATTTAATAACTGTCCTAGTGGTAGCTGTACTTCGAATCTCTGCCTTTTCCCTCTATGCTTTTATCGATTATGGAAGCGTTCAAATGTTCTGATTACGAGCTTGTTTTGTTACCTTAACTCTCGCTAGATGTAGCGTGCTAGGACCCCTTATGGGTTCAAATTGAGGAATGGCGTACTGTGACGTGGTTGTTCTAGTAATATTGAAGATTGCGTGATATATGATTCCAATAGGAGGACGACATCGCACCCTATTACACAGAGCGGATGGAAATTGTGGCTCAGAAAAAAATTGGTATTATCGCATGCACGTGCTATCCTCATAACTTTGACCGATCCTGTACGTCTCACGGTCAATTGTCTAGGGGTAAAGGCAACTTGGAGGTGCAGAAGGCTGTCGTTAGAAATCGCCTGATACTATCACTCACATTCCTCTTCACACGAAGCACACATCCGTCGTTCATCATATTCTGATAGTTTGGCGCTGAGAAGATCGTCACCAGTCGTCCACCTGCGAACATTCGATGACCGCCTCTGACCATCTGAAACTTGCGGTATAAACATTTTTTTTGTCGAGTTCTATGAAAAGGGAGCCTTTGGAAAGATTGACTTGACTTTTGGTTCAAAAATGGATTAGGAAAATTCTGGCCAAAATTGGATTGAAACAGCAAAGTGTTTGAATGAAGAGCCATGATTATCATCAAGGCATGAGAAAAAAAAAGAAACTATCACATCTCCAGTTATCTGATGAGCGCGCACGATGAGATCGATGCCATGTTTCTGACAGAATTCTTCAACGACCGATTCGTCGAAGGAGAACGAGATACCTCGGCACGAAAGGGACCAGCCAGGCTGGAAACATCATTTATTAATGAAAGTTCTAATAAAGCACCTATGCTAAATTAACGGTTCATCTAGCGGCACCTTTGCTGAGTCCGGATCCGACCAAACGATGTCACACATCATACCGTATGGCGGAACTATTGATGGTCTCGGCACCTGCAAGAGTACTAATCGCAGTGGGAGTTTTGAAATAATTCCAAAGTAAACGCGGCCCTCAGGGGAGAAGGGAGTTGAAAATCGGTAGGTCGGTGGGAAGTGGTTGCAGAACCTAAAACATCTAATAACTGTGGAAGAAGTATGACGTGAAATCGGCATCCTAATTAGATCAACCCTCCGTTGGTAATTCCTCATCGAGAGGAGTCGTATTCCCTGCTTTCGAGAGGGTACTATATTGGGGGCCTTTCGACGGAGTCATTGATGCGCAAGTGGAGAGAAAGACGGCTGGAAGGATCTAATCATCACCACACAAAGCTGTTTTTGGTACTTGCTTCTGCTATCACATGACACACCCAACCGCCTTTAAAACACCTCCAGTGCTACCGTGGAGCGTGGTGGAGGATATGTGCAGGTCCTGAAACAACATTTCACACATTTCCGTCCAGTTTAGGCTCTTTATCGGTGAGGTTTGCAAAAGTTACTACCAATCTCAACATTAGTCCTTGCTCAACAATACAACCCCTTCAACTTCCACCACCACGGTACCTATGACTTCCGAAAAAAAAAGTTCAGCTCGTCTCAAAATCACTAATAGAATCCGCCACCCATAACCATGAAAAGACCCCATTACGGATTGCCCCACGGACGGTTGACCCTGATTCAGCAGCCTTGGATGAACTTTCGGACGGAGAAGGAATGTGTTCTGTAGTGTCGTAATCAAATAGTGTAGAATCAGTCATGATAGCGAATTTAGCAGATCGCATGGGCCCGCCAGAAAGTGTTTTCCGAATATCGACGTAATGTTTGGTTCTGATGCTAGTGCTCGTAGGCTTATTCAAATAAGTTGGTAACTGTTTAGTTAGCGAAAACATAACATCAATTCTCAGCATATTGATCGCTACGTCTCCAGAATCTCAAAAGTAAAGTTCCTCGAAAAAAGTAAATCAGATGCCTCCAGAAGTCCGAAGTGCATTCAAGCCTCGAAGTTCGGGTTTTTAGGGAGGGGGGGGGTGGGTCTACGCGGTTGACTAATGAACGATTACGTCACTTCCGAACTTCACGATATACAAAGCAAATCGAGATTGAAGCCCTTCATTTTTCAAGCCCACCTGCTCGATATCTTCGAGTCTCTCAATATGTGGCGACAATCCGCCATGCATACACAACACCTTTCCGCCAATAAGAGCAGATAACGGCAGGTGGTTAAATGTGTTTATAAGCGCGAGGTAAACCTAAATTCACAATGTTAAGGAAAAAAGCCACGTTCCTCAAATCGTGAATTGCTGCGCTTGAAAAGAGAGGCACATGGGATTTTGGTCAGATAGGGTTTGGGACAATATTGAGAGCAAAGACGAACTACCAAGAACCTCGGATAGCAGATACAACGCCGAGGGCGGAGCGTAAACGACCACTGGCAACCTTTTGATTAGTGCGCTACTGCTCATTATCGTATTATCCAAACGGCCGAAATGAGAAGAGATCCGGTGGTTGGGCCGCCTTTGCGAGTACGTTCAGCTTGTAAAAGGCGCTTTAGGATAATTTTGTTGTTTCTTCCTTGCTGGGCGATCGGTGACCGCATTCGCTACCATTTCCAAGCCCACTAACCCCCATACAGGTAATCATGAAATATTTGGTTGTCTCATAGGTTGCCCACTCGTCAAAGAACAGTGGGCCAAATAGCAGCTGCTGTTTCATACATTAGGTTGGCCCATAATTTCTGCAACGTACTGGCTGGATTTCGATTCATCTTTTTTATAAGTTCTTTGTTTCATTTTTCAGGGTAATACACACACTCTCATTATCTTCAACATATTGCCAACGCACTAGATGATGTTCGCCCCCCCTCTCTCCCCCCTGTAGAATTCCATTGAATTGATAGCGAAGAAAGACGAAATGTCGATTCTGACATGGTGGTGCTCAGTATGAGACTGTTTCTCTGGGGGATGGTCTCGAGAGAGAAGCATCTACTTCCGGATCTTTACAAAACTTCGAGGACGTCTCGGAACTGTCACCTGTTGCAACAGAATTGCTCTGGCGATCTGATATATTCAGATAGCTTGAGGTTAATTTCCTCGTATACTCGTACTGCTACCCGGTGGTGAAAACCACACGGGAGGAGGTGAAGTATGTACTAGGTGGGCGAATTATCATGAGATCCCAGTGGGCCCCACCGCCAACATTCTGTCACTGCACCAAGCAGCGCAGACACACGGCGAAAGACTGGACCTAATGGCGGTTTACCATTCGGGTGAGTGGTGCTTTGACGCTGTTGAAGCGCTGTAGCTCTTGCCAAACGTTGATACTCGTTTCCTAATAGAGCAGCGATGAATTTTCCCAAGTCAATCTGTGATGCCCAGCGCGCTTTCATTCCGGAGTTGCCGAATGGTTACTCGCACTAGATAACTTACCCATTCACCGTTTTTACCGTATTTTTGCATACACTCATCGTAGAAACCATAAGTGCTGGTCGTATTCACATCTTCATGATTGCCGCGGAGCAAGAACACTCGGTCCGGGTAGCGCATTTGATAGCAAAAAAGCAAAATAGCCAGCTCCAGTCCCTGTAATCACTCTTATCGGTAATATGTAATGATCCGGTGATCCGGTAATAATAGGAGTGCTTCCGATCATTGCACAGCTTCACTAGCAAAACCAGAATAGAACGTACCTGTGTTCCCCTATCGACGTAGTCACCGAGGAATACATACGTGTTACGAGAAGGGTCGCCACAGCGATCTAAAATTTTCCGTAAATCCACTAGCTGCCCGTGAAGATCGCCAACCACTGTTATCGGCAGGGCATCGCTGCAAAATTTATATCTGAAGTTTCTTTTGAACTTCTATACGTTCCTTCTACGGTAACAGTTCTTGTCATATTTCTTCTACTGTGCGTTTTTTGCCCTGCCCTTGAAAATGTGTCTTTCAGCGTTCATAGTGCTCTTATGGCCAACTCGACTCTTTTACGCAAACTATCTTTCCTAGTTTGCTTCCCTTACCTTTAGTATGCCCACTTGAGGTCATGTTACTATTTCGTTCAAAGAAAGTATTCCTTCTCCTAATTCCGAATTCCTAAATCCGGAATTCCCTAGCTCAAAGAATTTCATTTTCTCTATCACCGTTTTGTGCTTCCGCTTGTATACCAACGATAAGGGGTTACCGCCGACGCTGGCAATTTCGTGGCATATTAGAACCATTTATCAGCCTCAGTGAAAAGTTAGCATCACGTCGAAATTTTCATTTCCTAGCGATCGTGCACGTAAGGAAGTACAATACATTTTCGTCTACGCTTATTCCAGTAATTTCTAGATCCTATTTATTTCTAGGGATCCTATTTCTCCCAAGAAAATGCAATATCGTCCTAACTTCACTCCCTATTTTGTACTGGGAAGAAGATGAAATTCCCTCAATTACGTTCGCCATCTGATCCACCTGACTATGAGGAATGACTCAGGATGACAAGCGAGGCTGGATTCCGTTCCATCACAAGCGTTGCCGGAATCGCAGTGTCGAGCGGATCACTCTGCCAAATGGGATCTGCTTGCTATAAGCTATGTAGGACAAGTCGGACCCTAACAAAATTGCTGTGAAGAAACCAAGGGTAGAATACATAGTTCCGAATAGACCTCTTCTGATTGGGTTGAAGGTGAGTCCGCAGCGGAAGTTGGCGCTTCAATTCCCGATTTCAGAGCACATCAAAGGTTAACAGCGTCTCTGTTTGCGTCGATGAAGCAAATCGACTTGGCTAATTGTTGGCTTCCAAATGTTTAATATGGAAAGTAGCGGATCATAGAGTTCGGCAGGTGCAGGACGTTACTTGCTGAGAAAAAACCAGGCAATCGGCAGCCGCTTTTAAATACATAAGATCGACCCTTTTGCGAACCGTAAAACATTTACGATGACGCTTCTTTTCAAGATAGATTACAGGATCACCTCAGGTGTATAAATTCTTGGTATATATTTGGAGGGAATCGCTATCGAAATCCGAAAATGTCTCGTTCTACCGGCTCTGAAGTGCGCAACAAGGGTGCAAGGGCCTTGCAGAGAGCGCCTCAAGCGCATCTGTTCTTCTCGTCCTTAGAATTTCGGAGTCTGCTCTTTTCCATCCGCTGTGCTATCTCGCCTATGCTCTCTCCTTTGGGCTCAGTCTCTTGAGAGGGTGCAAGACAACAGCCTGATAAAAGAAAAAATCTGCAGCTTCAGCATCTTGCTGTGCAAGGCCCTAGCGCTCTTGTTAGGTGATCTCCGTCCACGGGAATGCCACATTTGTGATGTTCGCTAGGGCTCTATCCTACAGACCGAAAGGAACGTTCACACGACTTCCGCCTGGGGTGTGCCTTTGAGGAGAACCGAAGAGGATGGCTTGCAGTCCTGTGACATCACGGAGCTAGCGCCTGAAAATTCAAAAAAATCACTTCATTTATCGATGAAATATGCATGAATGAAGATAATAAATTGATGCTATTACCCAGCTATCGCAGACGTGGCACTGAGATCACCTATTGCTCGCGAAATTCCCTTGTGTTAACCAAGCTACCATGCTCAAAGAACAGATATCACACTTATGTGGAAGCATAAAAAACATCGATTTTCCTGCAGGTCGAGTTTCAACCAAATCCTACACACTACGATATTCGATGGAAACAGGCTGCGTAGCACATCCCAACAAAGGAGTGGTTTACACGAGCGCAATGCCCTTACACTTTTCCATGCAAAAATTCACTCTCGATGTAACTTCGCAACTTAGTGAACCTCAGTATGAACATGAACCAGTGAACCTTCTATGACCTAAAAGGCAAAAGTCGGGCTTAGCCGCGCTAAGGAAGTCGCTCCCGTAGGTGGAGGGTTAGGTCTGCAACTATGAAGGTCGCGACATCTTAGCATCTCTAAGCGCGTAGCTGATACGCTAAACACTTAGAACTCAGGTCCTCCTACGCCCGGAACGATCAGGGCCCGCCCACCGTCCGATATCCTTTCTGCGTCGCCACGTTGATCTACTATGCTCTCGCTACGCGACTTCTCTAACGCTCTCCGCGACTCACATTATCTCTCAGCTCCCTGCCTGCGTACTGAATTGCTCCGTAGAGTAGACCAAGACGGGCTTGTATTAGGTGTTTCAGAAAGTTTTGTCGTTTTTCAACCTCGATTTTCAAATGCACGTATCTCGGCTTAACCTAGACCGTTCAGGTTGGAATAAAAACCATTCGGATGCTTGAACCTCTGTTATAAGATGACGTTCCAGTGTGTACGTAAGTTTGGATTGCTAAAGCTCTGGAGGCGATGAAATGAGGAATGGTCATCATGTTGGGTTTCGATGCATGTCTCTTCGAGGGAGGTATCACGATCCTCGGAAAAGTGACGGTTGATAGATCAGAGGTCTAGCGAGTAAGATATTTGCAGCTTCACTTCGTAGCCTAGCTGGTTCAACTTGGGCAGGGTTGGTTGTGTGAAGTGCGTCCAGGCCACCTGTCAGGAATGAGTCGGTCTTGTTATAGTGAGGGATATCAGCCAAATGTGCTGTAGTTCTGAGAGTATTTTGACATATTGTCAGGAGTATCTCGCCACTGTAACAGCTCCACCTGGTTTCAAAGAGCTAGACCGGCCGCTGATCTCATGAAAGTTGCCATAACCCTCCTTCAGCACAATTTAAGTTTTGTGAAATTTGTCGAGCTTGTTCGTTGTCGATCTACTCAGCAAAGCTTCGTGAGCTGTGGGAAAGCATCCAGTCTTCATTGTACGTCGCAAATCTGCACAAGAGAGGGTCGCTTTCAATACATAAAAACAGCTAGAAATTTATGGGCGACCCTTCCAATTGGGGCTTTGTTGCGGCATGCCTCTATCACACTTCCAGCTACCTCCGTATAACTTGGCTCCACAAACTGTATACTAGGGCAGAGCCTCCTCAATGGTCCTGCGCACGAGTGCTTCGATTGGAACTTTTGGCTAGTGGTAACGTCCGACATCCGACCACCGCTCTCATCATATTCAAAGCTCTCGCTTTCCTTAAAATAACTTCTTGAACTACTGCTATGTAACATATTCCGCGCGAGTTCAAGCCAAGTGTATCGTTAATATCTTGACCTGCTCCCTCCACTTTCCAGTCTATTTGAGGCTAGAAAAAGAAATTATGCCAACTCGCTGATCGAGTATACCGCATTCAAACCATTGTAAAAGTTTTAAGGAATAAGTTTTGGAGCAAACCTGAGGTATGCTTCGATAGCGCACGAAAAGCTCTACGAAATGGCACCCACACTGATGACTACTTCTTATTAATTCTTCTTATTAAAGAAAAAAGAAGCATGTAACTGTGGGGCGTCAGGAAAACGACAGAACTTTCTGAAACACCTAATATTTCATGAATTTTCAACGATTTTGCTTCCTTTTTTCTCCACTTTTGGCTCCCTTCGCATCCTCACTTCATATGATTCTTCCCTTCAAGGACCAGTAGCGTTTCGCACAAAATTAAAGCGTTGACGACTGTGTGATATGATGGCATACCACACTCTTCCGGCCGCGTGGGACCGTGTGACATGATGTTACCTCGGTCTTTTTCTAAGTTGGTTTTCAAACATTTCAAGTAGCTTATTTATGTGATATATATGCCATGCTTAGACATTGCTTCAAAAAGCGTGGTCCCCAAAAAGAAACCTCGGTTAATAGGCCATCAAGTTTCTGGAAAAAAATGTATAAACGGCTGGGTACACTTTTGGTAGGAGGCGGAGCATATGCGCCTCCTTCCGTCTTGCATATTTATAGCCATTTCTGCGTTCTCCGAGAACGTTTTCCTAGGCCTTCCTTCCTCGTTTCTCACAAAGCCTCCAGCCTTTCAGTGGTTTTTGGCATATGGGTTCGATTGCAACCCAGCAATTATTCTACAAGCTCGAGATACAGGGACCGGGAAGTGACACCATATGGGTTCCCTTCTACTCGCACATTAGCTTTGGCCTTTTTTATACGCTCCTGAATTGCACGGACCACTGAATAGCCAAAATCGCAAAATCTGACACCCACCAACAAAAAAGATAATAAGTAATCAGTTACCAAAAAATGGTGTTCTCGTGCGACCATGTGACATGGTGTCATACCACCTTCGCGCGGTCAGAATGATTCGCGCTGTCCCACCTGCCAGATAGCGAAAATGAGCGCGTTCGTCAGCGTGTTAACCCTTAGACTACTTTTTAAATTAGGTTAGCGATGTATTTTATATAGTAGTTATCGTTACTTGCAACAACTAAACACTTATCGAAGTTCGGCTGTACATGACCTGGAAATTCGATCCAGGGACTACGCGCGCGGTAGCGGGCCCTCTTGTCACCACGCCATCACCGCTTGATTGAGTATTTTTTGAAATGTGAACTGGCAACTTAGTTAACGATTACAATAAACAAGTCCCATATCTCATTCGTGGAATAAAGCTAGCGCACGTTAGCGATCATACTTAGGAGGAATTGCAAGTCGCACTCTGTAAAAGCGCTGCAGGTCTGACCGGGTGCTTCTGCTCTAACGAGTTTTTGTCGTCTCACTACTTCAGAATCTGTACCTCATAGTAGTCTTCTAATTTCACTTCTGCACTATCGGAAATATCAGAATCTTGGAGGTTGGAATCTCCGACACTGACGTGGAACGACGCGATACCCTCTGTCTGGTTCAGCTGATAAAATGTAACATCCAGGGTCAACCGTCACGTTGGACCGATTTCGAAAAATTTACGACCCCCCTCCTTTAAGTAAACCTCGGTACGACCCCCTCCCACCTCCCAAACAATTATCATGCACTCACACTTGGTATTTGTGTATCTTTGCGTTCTGCTTCGTACAACTATAACGAACGCTACACCAGAATGAGCGCGGTAGCAACAAGTTCGCATTGGCGCGCACAATCTCCGCCTCTGCCCAGCGCCGGATCAGGACTACTAATTTTTTTACAGATCGAGGCGGACTACTAATTTTCAATCAAGTGTTTTTCTGATCACCCTCAATATTTTTCAGGACACAGCGGAGATTCGTAATCCACGAGATCGCTAGTTTCAGGAAACTACCACATTTGTGCAGTGTCTTCGAAACTGTGTTAGTTATGAAATAGAAAAGCAAAAATTCACAGAACTGCGCACTTGTCAGTTTGAAAGGTTGTAATTTTCCTAAAACATAAAAGTGAAGGAGAAGCGGTATGAAATGTCTGAAAGCCCAGAGTGTTCCCTTTCTAAAAGGTTCTTCAACTTTTGCGAAGTCTCTTTTTCAAAAAATCGCCCCGTTGGACCGTTTTTTTCAGGACCGGGTTTTTTGGCTTTCAATGACTATAACTTTCTTCAGAATGAGCCTTTTGCAATTCTTGTCCACCTGGGTTAAAGTAGAAGGTTCGAGCTTTCTAATGAATATTTTAGCTTTTCCCAAAATTGATGGAGTCAAAAAATCGCCCCGTTGGACCGTTTTGGGGAAATCGCGGACCGATTTTTCGCGGAGCGCTGGTTTTTCGGCTTTGAAATGTTATAACTTTTTTCAGATTCGACTTTTTACAAATCTTGTCTTCCTGGAAGAAACTAGAAGCCTAGCGCTTCCGAATGAATGCTTTGTCTCGTTTCCAAAATGGCCCGTTCAAAAAATCACCCCGTTGGACTGCTTTTTTTCATGCATTTTCGGAGCTACTCCCCTGAAAACACGAGTTTACAACACTTGAACACTCACAGCTCTCTTCAGACTCAATCTTATGTGGAATAATAATAGCATGACATCGCTCAAGCTTTGTGCTGCATAATAGATATTAAACACTTTTAAAAGTCGAGGATAGGCAAATATTTTTTTCCCAAACTTTTCTTGTAAGCCTTTGGCAGCTGATCTACCCAAGTGGTCACTCTTTTAATAAATTAGGTCTACTTTGAAAGCATTGGTTCTCATCAAGAGCATATTTGTGCACGTTAGCAGTCGAATATGGACTTCTTTGCAGTGATCGCTTCTACTCTGGGTTGCGCCATGCACTCGTTTGTGATCAATAGTTGGAGAAGAACGTGGAAGTTATGCCTTCACCTACCTATTGTAACGTTGTCCTTTATGAATACGACCCCCTCCCTTCTGTTGGACAAATACGACCCTCTCGTTGGACTTTGTCCAACGGACGGTTGACCCTGGTCCCATCTCTCACCATTCGTTGGCGTATGTTGCAACTTTTACAAATGCACAGTCATTAGAAGAGTGTGAACCTCAAAAATTATCTTTTTGGGGACTGCGTACACTGACCAATGAGGTGTGGTACAATACGTCTTACCAATTTATCCAGAATAACTCGCTTTTGCTTGTAACGACTTGCTATCGGAACAAAAATTACAACATTTCTACATGTGCACAATTCCGCCACCAAACGGGCACTCCAGGCTGAATAAGTCCCAAATTGTGGTAGTGCCTTTGACTACGGAAGTGGTACACATGTGTACCACCAGTGGTCAAAGGGCTGAAGCAACAGTCTCAGCAGGGTTCCAAAATTCTATGCTGTAGGGTGGAAATGATGCGCTAGCCCTAATCAAGACTATAGGAGTTGTCAGTGACCAAAAAACTCACCTTAAGAAGCCGCAAAGAAGCCAGGAAGGCGCAGTTGACGGGGGCGGTCGCAAAGATCTTAGGGAACGCCCATTTATCATTGCCGCGTCTTTTTCATGGTTTAACTTGCTTACTTCATTTGATTGTTGTATTTCTATTTTTATATGATGCATATGTCTCTAATTGTATTAGAACAAATGCGGTTGAAATCCGGCGAAGCAAGTAGCTCAGACAACTCGTCCACCAGGGGAAACCTGTTTAAAGACTTCGCCGGCGGATTTCTTGTTATTACCGGTTGACTCTTTACCCACAACATCGTTACCGACCGCTTAAAACCTCGAATTCGTTCTGAGACTGTTGCTTCAAGGAACAATAAGGCACCAATGAGTGTGGCGGAAGTTTCTTAGCAGATATTCTAGACGCCAGTCACCAGTAGAGATTTCATCTCATCTTCATCGATTCCCGCAACAATGTGATCCTCATGACGGAATTTCATCCTTCCTTCTTTCTATTATGTTTTACTTTCACCACATGTTCTCAAACTGTACATATGTGCAAGCGATTTAAAGCTCATTGATTGCAGCTCTTTCTAGTGCGTAGACTGAACGCTAGGAGCGTGACTGACATTTTAGGAATAGGTATGTATGAGCTGGGGAACGTACACTGGTAGCTTGATAAGACCTTTGTGTCTCATGAAGGAGTCAGCAGCAGCCCTTGAGATGTCACGAATCTCGTCGATAGTCAGGCGTATGTCAACTTCCGGAGCATGGTACGGCACTCTGAATTATTACTGTTTAATTATTATTTCGCCTTCTGCGACTAATGAAGGGCAGGAAGTTCCCTTGAACGGGTAGTTGCATTTGGGAGCATGAGCAGTGCTTGAATGAACCAGGCTATTTGCACTTTGTAACCGAAGGTCTATTGGAACTGACTTAAAATTGGTAATTTTGAACCAGAATTTTTTCAACATTTACTTGACCATTCATTAATGCAACTTAATAATTTCGTGAAATTCAATAGATGGCGCTATCGTTTGTTAACATCCTTGCGTTCCCATCTTCACTGATCTGGCTTGGAAATGCAGAACATTCACTTGGACCAGCCAACCTATAGCACAGCATGCTCTTCTCAGGAAAAAGCAATACCCACAAAATCTAGGATTAGGCGGGCTTCATAAGGAATATGGGCGGTTACGAAACGATTTCTTGACAGTCTATGTGCAACGTTGTATTTCTCATCATTGTACAGTAACCAGCAATTATCTCGTTCTTTGTAAGTTTCCAAACCAGCAATTCTCAGAAGCTTATCTTTTTCTTTCAACTCCTTCCAGCCATTCTGCTTTACACAACAAGTCAACTTTTCACATTTTCTTGCCATTGTTTTTCTTTCTTGGTATTGCTTCCAAGCCAGATTAGTATTTTCGTAAAAGAAATGCAAAGTGTGTGTTACGTGCGAAAGATGTCTCTCGATCAACCTAATACTTCAAATGAATTAACCGGCATAAACGTGGAGGCGATCGGCTCTTTTTGGGCCGCGTGGCAACAGGATCGTCCGGAGACCGGCGCTTGTGGTCGCGGCCGCGACGTCGCAACTGTAGTGGACGAGTTGAACGTCACTCGATTTGAATTTCAAAGGGATCCTGAACCGAACCCTCCCTTGAACATCTCAGCAAATACTTATAATGCTCACAGCAAGTCACAATAATCTGGCGAGTGTAGAGGGAAGTTTGAAAGGATGAGGTTGTCTGAACGAGCTCTACTAGGCGCTCATGTCCTTGGGGGGAGGGGGGACATCACAGAAGGCTCGGTGTTAAGTGTCACTAGGACTAAGCCTAGGACAGGGGATGAACACCAAGGAGAATGCATATTGCTCACATCTTCCATCCAGGGTCCCTGTTATTGCACAAGGCTTAGTCCCAAGCACTAATTGACTAACTTGAATGCCCCCCCCCCCAAGGACATGAGCGCCGTAAAAACATGCTGTTGCTTCAGTAATGCAGACTTTTGAAGTTGATGGGAGAGGGGCAAAACGGGTTAATGTGACTGCAGCAAGTCTGTCGCCCCAATGGACAAAGTCAATCATTGCCGCGCCCATCGAAAAAGTGCCGCATTACGGCGCCGCGCAAGTGACCGCACGCGAAGGCGCCACTCCCGGACGATTCTGTTGCACGCTCCCCCTCAAGCGCTCATGTCCTAGGGGAGGAGCGACATTTACAACAGTGCCGATGGCAGGTGACACTAAGCCCAGGATAGGGAAGAGACACATTGAGAACACGAATTGATCACATTCTCCCCAACTATCCCGCCCCTTCCAAGCGCTTAGTCCTAGCACGGTGATTGGCTCACTCACTTGAATGTCCTTCTCTTCATCAAGAGCGCCCCTACCATATGTTTGCCTACGCCCACAAAGGGTTTCAGGAGAGGTGCTTTTTTTTCCACAGAAACCGCATTTCATGGGACTCTATACGTTGCGAACTAGTGATCACACGTGATGCATTTATGCAAAAAATCACAATAGATTTGACATTTCTTCATAGTGCGTTTATTGAGGAAGGGCGGATTCGTTTCATTTCAACACTCCATCAACCTTTCTTGGCATCACACTTGGTGATCCAGCGCAAAATACCGATTAAAACTAGCTTCTTAGTGCGAGATCATTCGCGACTCATAGCCTTGGTTTAGGACCACAGAGCTCGAGCGGTGGTTCCCCTCGCCTTTCTGGGTGACATCCTGATGCGATCAGTGATTATATCGCACGTAACGCGTTCATGTGACAGAAGCATTTCTGTCAGAAGAGAGCTTGTCGACGTGAGCCTAACGCTGGCACTAGCATCGATTTTGCAATTTTCTTCGAGGTATGATTTTTTTACTGACAAGAATCGAACCCGTGGTTCATCAAGATGCAGACCCGAGCCTACATTCGTAACCTCTCAGCTAACCTTGCATGAAAATGGTGCAAATAATGTGAATGGCACTTACTATACAAAATATGTGACAATAATATGTTGTAAACATGTGACAGAACGAGTGTTATTAGTAATCCACCAGACTGCCTCGTACAGCGGCAGTTTTAGCACTCCAAATTTTGAGAGCTGTTCAAAAATTGCTCAAATTGCTTGATTCTCTCAAAAAATCTCACACTGGTTTGGTGAAACCCGCATTCATTATTCTATTGATCATTTGATCCATGTAGCCATCTATGTCGCCTCCAAACGGGTCGTCAGACAGAACGTCGGCATTTTCTGTAGATACCTTCTGAAAACGACAATATGCAGGTTGGCACGACAACATTTTCTCACAAGTAGGGTATAGCGACTCACGTCGATTTGAGGCATGATCAAAGTATTATCGGTTATGTAAGACAATTAGCAAAATGAACCCTACCGCTGTTTGTGTGCTCATATCATCTCCTTCTTTTGCCATCTCTTATATTGCTTTTATCAGTCACTGCTCATTTATGCAGTATGCGAGAAGACTCAAAGCAACACCCTCTGATCGAGTTGGTGGGGTAGAAGAGGTCGATAATGAAACTGTGGATGACGGGTTGATTGCAAATGACAAAAGAAACAAAGAAAACATGGGACCCCTCCAAATAAGAGACAGAGGTGCCGGACGAGTTGTCTGGA